>LPNX010445289.1:7371-168638 GCA_001517045.1 Pseudotsuga menziesii
TATTACCAACACTTTTCATGACATCTTAAAAGCGATTGCTGAAGCTCCCACTCTAACTAGCCCAGATTTTTCCAAATCTTTCATTTTGTATACTTTTGCTTCTGATTCTTCTTATGCTGCTGTTCTGACACAGAAAAACCAAGAAAATAATGAAGCTCCTATCGCATTTATGAGTTTTGGTCTCAACGGTGCAGAATTAAATTACCCAGAAGTAGACAAGCAAGCTTTCGCTGTTTTCAAATCTGTTAAACATTTCAGGCCTTACTTACTGAAGTCCCACACCAAAGTCGTTGTACCATATTCTGTAGTTAGAAATCTCTTGGTACAGAAGGATCTTGGTGAAAAAGGAGCACATTGGGTCACAGCACTTCAGGAATACGACCTGGAAATAAAACCTTTAAATATTGTCAGGGGGCAAGGACTTTGCAAGCTAGCAGTTGGGTCTGTGGACAATTCTGATCCTGATCTGCACTTCTTTAGCAAACCTTCTTTATTTGAAAGGGAAGTTTTTCCGGTCTCCACTCCTCTTGATTCTTGGTATGACGATATTAAGTTCTTCTTATTGCATGGGACCGCCCCTGAACATTTAGACCCACGTCATAAGAGGGATTTAAGATTAAAATCCACACCTTATCAGCTTATTGATAATATTTTGTTTAGAAAGAATTTCGAGGGGGTTCTCCTTCGTTGTCTAGAAAGACACGAGGCTGATGATGTGTTATCTCAACTACATGCAAGACCAGCTGGAGGACACTTCAGCGGAGATACTACTGCTCATAAGATACTTAAATCTGGGTACTACTGGCCCACATTGTTCAAAGATGCATATTCTTTCGCCAGGAAGTGCCAAGAATGTCAGAGAGCAGGAGGTAGACTAAAGAAGGCAGCGTTACCCCTCCAGCCGGTTATCATCGAAGTCCCATTTCAGCAATGGGGTCTAGATATTGTTGGCCCAATCACACCAGCTTCTTCACAGCAGCATAAATACATTCTCACAGCCACAGAATACTTCACTCGATGGGTTGAAGCCATCCCGTTGCGAGTAGTCAATTCGGATCAGGTGATATCTTTCCTTGATTCTTTTATTATTACTAGATTCGGTCTTCCTGAGTCTTTAATCTTTGATAATGCGACTTATTTTTCTTCTATTAAATTAACTGAGTATGCATTGGAAAAGGGAATAAAATTAAAGTATTCTGCTAATTATTACCCCCAGGGTAATGGGTTAGCAGAATCTTCCAATAAAAATCTGATCAAGATTCTCAAACGTACTGTGGCTAACCATCATAAGAATTGGCATACTGCTCTGTCAAGTGCTTTGTGGGCAGACATGGTGACCCCCAAAGCTGCTATAGGAAACTCTCCCTTTTTCTTGGTGTTTGGCAAGGAAGCTATTTTGCCTCCTCACCTATTCCTACCCTCGTTACATCTTTCTCAGTCAATGCAGGAGATACCATGTTCAGCCATGGAACATCAAATTAACACTTTATATAAGCTGGAGGAAGATAGGGAGTTGGCTAGAAAGAAGTTTGAAAAACACCAGCGGACTGTGAAGCGCTGGTTTGACCTCAGAAAGTCAGTTAGTCGGGACCTGGAAGTAGGTGACTTAGTCTTAAAATGGGACAAGGAACATGAAGATAAAGGAAAACATACGAAGTTCCAACGCCTGTGGCTGGGACCATTTATTATTACAGAAAAACTTGGTCTTAGCACTTTCAGGTTACAAACATTGGAAGCTGAGGTTGATGACCTTCCAGTAAATGGTCACCTAATCAAGACATATTTCTGTTGATCCTCCTCAAAGGATCATCCTGTATATACCTGGTGTGGTGTGCTTGCTTGAAAGATTTTATTTCCTTTGCTTTAGATCTGTGTCTATTTTTCCATATTTATTTGCTGTTTTGTTTGTGTGTTTTGAACCTGGTAGATTCATCAAACATTAAACTGATAACCCATTTCATGTTCTGTAATTCATCTGGAAATCATGCACAAAGGCATTGCTATCCTGGAAACTGTCATTCTGTTTTACTTCTTGAACAGAGAATGGTATTTTCATTGTTCTGAATATTACCGGTAGCTTGTAAAACATATTAATATTAATTAATTATATCAGTTTCTGCAACAAATCTACCCAAAGAGATTAAGGCAGTTCTTGGTAAAGTCATCTATTTAAATATCTTACACCATCCCTTTTTCGTAAAGAGAACCAGATTTGCCTCCCTATCTGCTAAGATAATCTCATCTGGGATTAACAATAACTACATTCTGAACAAAGATGGACTAGAACATTTGAAAAAACCGTCTGAAGGACAGAAGGTCTCGTGATGAGCTGATCTGTTTAGGATCATAAGTTTACATCCAGTAACATTGTCATCTCCGGTTACCAAGCCTGGGCAATGACCCTTGGACATAAAACAATGAGGGGTGAAAGGTCTCATCACGAGCCGGTTCATTTTATTGTCATGTAGATTGGTGACTGACATGATTGCTACCAGGTTATCAAACCTGAATCATGGCCTTCATGACTAAAAAAAAAATAAAAAAATTTATGGCAACAGTTCATCTTGCCCAGAATTGTAGACTTTTAACTAGCAGATGGGATACTGGCATTCTGTGGGTTTTGAAGCAACCCTGTCGAGGCTATGGACGCCTACTAGCAGCAGGGCTATGCTTGTGGTATTGAGGTTTTATCTTTTAAGACTAAACCATTTACTGTTTTATTCTTTAAGGACTGATTTTTGCTAGAAACCTGATTTGTATCAAATAAATAAATGAATCTGCGATCTTCTGGTAATGTTTAGAACTGTGAAATACTTGAATCTGTTTGAGGTGTTAAAACGGTGTTCTCTATGTAATGGCTTATATTAAGGATTTGATTTCTTTGCTCTCATGATTTCAGGTAAATGAACAGAGATAACTGTTTTGTCCAGCAAGTCGCCATCTGTTGTGCCCCTGCTCAACAGCCTTGTAAAATCGTTATTTCATCAAACAAAATCCCATTTTGTTTGATGAAATGTTTAAATTTTAAAGGGATAAATTCAATCAATCTCCAGCTACTGAAAGGGTGGTTTGTTTTGGGCTACTAATTCATTGATATTTCACATTTCAAATAACCTTTGCAAATTACGTTGGAATAATGAAATCACTACCTTAGAGTTATTGTTTTGGATGAATTTGTACTAGGCAAGTTAAAGCATGAGTCTTTATGATCATTAATTGTCATCCTAGTCTTGTATATTGTCCAAAGCATTATAAATTTATTTTATTGATTTCGTTATCATGTTATTTGTAAGCTCACATTACTATAGTTTGCATGCGCAGTCCAAGTGACGGTTAGCAAAGGTCAGATCTTTGTAACTCCGATGAAGCCTGGACATATGTCTTATGTGCCATATCCTAAGTTTACAAACCATCGTTGATTTTGATTGATTGTCATAAGGTAATATTTCAAGGTTCAGTTTTGAGTGCATGGTTTGTGATTACATTTTATTGATCGCCACCTTTCAAAGGTAGGTCGAATCTATGATAAGGGAGCATGTATTATGGTTGTCATTGGATTGATTTATGTCACAGCCTATATCTTGATTCACTTATTGCGAAACCAGTATGCTATCATGACACTGGTACTTGAACTGTCCATCGTGTTTAAGTGTTGGTACGTATCCTCCGTCATGGCTCCTTGTCATTAGAACACCTGGTCTGCGTACAGCCAAGAGGCTCCCATAATTTAAGTTAGGATAAATTATGGTAATATCAGCCATCTAGGGTCTTCGACCGTCATTTGTATCATCAATCGATTACCGCTCCGAGTGTTGAAGTCTTCGTTCATGCCAAACCCGCAGGGGTATAGCCTGCGTTCATGCATGGCTTATCCTGTTCATTATCTGGTGCTGCTGAGCCTTCATTCTAAGTGCTCACAGTCTCGTGTTTTTTCTCTCGCCGAGCTCTGGTACCTATTTTGCGTGCGGTTATGCACCTGGACACAGCCAGTGATGGCACCTGTAGTAAGGGTTGAACCCTACGATATGACCCTACTAAATTTGAACCCTGAACTCGTAGTAAAGGTTGAGGATATAGGATGGATGCCATTCTTGAAGAAATTCTCTGACTCAAACCCTGAAGTTACTAGGGTTTTTGCTCTCTCCCTGGTCAATTTTCAAGCAGAAGTTGGGGATCTTTGGTTCCGGGTTGATGAAAGGTCAATAGCAGCTGCAACAGGTTTGTCCCTGACTGGTCAGAGATGGTTCAAGTACCAGAAAATGACTATAACTGAATGGCAGAAATTACTTAAAAACCCTGCTCAGGAAGTCTCTTTTCTAACTGGAGTTGCCTGTAAGTATTTCAGGAAAGAATGGCGTCCTGTCCTTGATTTGATTCATCGATACTTGACCTGCGAAGGCCAGTTATCGTCAGCGTATGTATATCACCTCCGGCTTATGTCTATTTTTATAGGGTTTCCATTGAATTTACCTTACTATCTTTTACATAGCCTGTTCAAGATGTCTAATGCTATTAAGAAAGGCCCCAAACACGTCAGTCACAGCCTCTTTCATCATGGTTTGGTTCGTATGCTGATTGATAATGAGTTGTTGAAGTCGGGTCGGTCCTGGGATGAATTTGTAGAGTCAAATGGTTTTTCCTCGTTTTGTCACTGCATGTTTGAAAATCCTGATGATTGTAACAAGCACAGAGATCCGAGTTCAGTTTCAGTCCCTCCTCCATGCAAACCTCTGTCGAGCCCTCGCCGTATGAGTCCTCAACCCTGCAAAGACTCCATGGATAAACCAGTGAAAGGTGTTCATACGCCTCTAGGTTCTAAGCGTGTTAGGACAGCCTCATCCCTGTCACCAACAACCCCACAAAATGATACAGATAAGATTCGTGGTCGTGGGCAAGATAGACCAAGAGCTAAGTTGGCGGCTAGATTCACCAGAAGCATGGCGAAAGCTAAGTTTGTCAAAACCCCTATAGTTGACATGCTTCAGTTGGATACTGTGGTTTTGGATGATGAGGAATTGGATTTCCCTTCGCCTGATAATGATAATGCTGTTCACCCTGAAGCTGTTCCAAACCCTGTCGACGAGACTCCTCCCGTGGTTGATGAGGACATCCCTGTGTTCGACAAAGAGGTGCGAGTGGATGCTATTATTAATTCGTCGGTCAAAGAAAAGTCTGTGCACATGAATTCACATGGTGTGTATTGTGTCACAGACATGGCTCGCCTGTTGTTTATTAATTTTCTGCTAGACAAAATTCATACTATGGAAGAAAGGGTTAATGACATGGCAGTAAATCGTGAATTGATTAAGGCTGATAACGCTAGGTTAAAGGCGAAAGTTGATGAGAATGATCAACAGCTTCTCCGATTGAGAAATCATAAGAATAAGTTAATCAAGAGAGTTCTCAAGCTTCAGGATGAAAATGATAAGAATGATGAAAAGGTTCGTGAGCTTAACGCTCAGATTGCACTCATGCAGTTCAGGTCTCCTTTGCCGAGTCATTCTAGTGGGGTCAATATTCAAGTTTTTAATGTGCCGGTTAATTTGTGATTATGCTGGATCTATTTGCTGTCGGGGTTTAGTTTTGAATTTTGATGATCTTTGTACAGGTATTTATGTATTTTATTTTATTTCATTCATTATTTATTATTTATCATTTCGATTTGCGTTTATGTTTTAATTTTATTACCTGATTTACTGCAGGTGATATGGTTGCTGTGTACGCCCAGGTTTTGAGGACTGTTTATTTTTGGATAATATTCCCCATCAATCAGAACAGATCCATTTCCAGACTTTCCAGGTCTTGTTTTGATTCTCATGGATCGAATCGTTATCTTTTCACGGTGTTTTACTTTTGTTGAAAAATGACATGCTACACTTGTCATTTTTAATGGATAATTAGTTGGATTCGATCTAGGTTATCTCAAACTTTTAGGGATGTTTATTTTTGAAAACATGTATTTAAGGATTGAAAGTTTATGGGAATGGGGTCAATTTTTGATGGAAAAGGGGAAGACAAGACTGGAGTTTAAAATACCTGTGACTTAGGACAACTATCTGTTTGCAGCCATGACATCTTGAACTGGTGATATTTTAATATATGTTTGAGTTTGTATACTTTGCATATATTTTGGATATCTGTTAGTCTTGTATTTACTTTTCTACTTCAGATATGTTTGTGATAATTCTCTAAAGAATTTTGCGAATATACATCTTTTATATCATTACCGATTTTAATGTTTTGATCTTGCTGATACGTCATATTATGTGATTAATGATCGGTATCGTTATTTATGTAATATGTAATGGCTATTGTATGATCTGTTAATGTTTAAACTTCTTTAAATATTATCATGTTTGTTCATGCAGTAGTTTTATTGGCATAAATCGATCACAGGTTAATTGTTTCTCCGCTCCTGATCAGGATAGGAAGTAGGATAGGATAATATGTTGTTTATTTTCTGCAAATTATATTATTTGAAAAAACCAATTTGAACCAGATCCCTCTCTATGAATTACAGTCAGATTATTCTCGTTGTAATTATTGTACAAGGTGTAGATAACATGTCTGTGTAAAATGTGTGTGTATTTATTTTTCTGTATTTATACTTCATCAGATTTAAGTTAATTAAATTTGATAGTCTAATATCTTGTAACATATAACCTGAATTAAATTTTGTAAATCATAAAGATAGGTTTGACTAACAATCAGTAGCATTAATTTTTTGTCATAAGTCTTTCAGACTCTTAGGCCAACAGAGCCTTTAAACCTGTTGGGAACGACTATCCCAAATAGCTTGGAGCCTGCCCTAAGGATCCCGGTCTGGGTTGTGTCCCCCGTTGCGTGCATAGTCGAACACGCACGTCAACATACCGGAAACGGAACCAATGTTGTAATCTCACAGATCACATAAGGTTACCAATAATACATACTAAAACATACATATAAACAGAGACAAGAGACAGGAACAAATAGGATAGAACATAATACTTTATTATAATGAGTTCATACAAAGCACAGAACTGAATTGAGTTCTTGTGTGGCTCAACAGCCTAATATATACAAGTTATAAATAGTTACAAAATAACTACCTGTCGGTTCGGTGAACCGACACGACTGTTAGTTAGCTGACTTAATTAACTAGTTTAGTCGGTCCATCGACTTAGTCGGCTGACTAAGTCGGTCTTCGTTCAAGTCGACTTATGTCGACTTGCTCCTTCTACAGTATGTACAAAATCATACTCCACATAAAGTACTCGAGAACAAGACTCCTGAAGAATTCTTCTCCGGTAAGAAACCAGAAGTCATCCATCTCAGAATATTCTACTGTCCTGTATACATACACATTCCAAAAGAGAAGAGAACAAAATTAGATCCTTCAAGAAAGAAGGGTATATTTGTGGGATATTCTGAAAGCTCAAAGTCTTACAGAATATATTTTTAGGATATAATAAGGTTGACATCAGTAGGGATGTGACATTTGATGAAGACACAGCTTACAAAAAATCTAGAAAGAGACCGGCTGAAAAACTTGAAGAAGCAGAATCACCTAGAACTCATGATACAACCATGAATGAAGAAACTCAAGAAGAAGATTGAGAATTTGAAGAACCATAAAGACCTATAGATCCACCTCTGGAGAAGAATCCTCATAAGAGGAAACCTCCTTGGGTATGAGAACTTATCCAAGGTATGGAAAGATATGGGGATCTAGAAGAGAATCACAGAGAAAGAAAAAGGACCAGATCCTGTTCCGGGTATGTAGCTTTACTATGTGATTTCATTGATAAATAACCTTCCAGATATGAAGAAGCGACAGAACGGAAAGAATGGAAGGATGCTATGATCGAAGAGTGCCAATCGATCATGAAGAATGATGTTTGGTATTTTGTCACAAGACTAGATGGGAAGTCAGTTGTAACTTCCAAATGGATCTACATGATCAAGCATGCTGCAGATGGTAGCATTGAAAAATATAAGGTAAGATTTGTGGCTCAGGGTTTCTCTCAGAAAGAAGGAAGTGATTATGAAGAAACCTTTGCACTTGTAGCCAGATACACTTCCATCAGATCAGTACTTGCTCTGGCTGTAATGATGAAATGGAAGATACACCAGATGGATGTCAAGACTTCTTTCTTGAATGGTGTAGTGGAAGAGGAAGTGTATGTAGAATAGCCACTTGGTTTTGAGACACATGATAGAGAGACTCATGTGTGTAGATTGAAGAAATCCTTGTACGGTTTGAAACAAGCACCCAGGACCTGGTATGGCAGAATTGATAACTTTCTATCCATTTTGGGATTTACCAAGAGTAAACTAGATTCCAACCTTTACTGCAAGGTTGAATATGGCAACCCAGTGATGCTTCTACTATATGTAGATGATCTATTTGTAATAGTTACGGAGGGGTTGATTGCTGATACGAAGAGAAATCTTGCTGTTGGGTTCGAGATGAAGGACTTGGGTATGATGCATTAATTTCTAGGTATGGAGGTGTGGCAGAGTATAGATGGAATCTTCCTTGGACAAGGGAAGTATGCAGTAGAGATCTGAAAAAGGTTTGGGATGATGGATTGCAAGGTCATGGCCACACCTATGGCATCGAACCTGAAGATATTGAATGATGCTTCATTAGAGACGGTTGATGCTACAGTGTATTGTCGGATGATTGGGTCCTTGATGTACATGACGAACATGAGACCAGAATTTTGCTTTGCTGTGAACACCTTGAGCTAGTTCTTGACAGATCCAAGAAATGTTCACTTGATTGTTGCATAGCATATTCTGAGATAGCTAAGGGGTACAGTTGATTATGGGATCAAGTACGATGCAAATCAAAAGATTAAATTGGAGGATTATGTCGATTCAGATTGGGCAGGCAGTGCCATCGATAGGAAGAGCACTTTAGGGTATGGGATCAAGTGTGATCTCTTGGTTTAGCAGGAAGCAATCCTGTGTGGCATTGAGTACAACTGAAGTAGAGTATGTCGTAGCTTGTTCAGCTAGTTGTGAGGCAGTATGGCTATGGAAGATAATGTCAGATATATTTGATCTCGAGTTGGATGATACTTGTATACATTGTGACAACCAAAGTTGCGTGAAGTTGTCAGAGAATCCAGTGGTCCATGACAAGTTGAACCATATCGAGATCAAGTACCAGTATATTAGGGATATGGTGCAGAGGGGAGCAGTGAAGCTCTCGTATGTTGCGACGGAGGAACAGATAGCTGATGTATTGATGAAGCCATTGGCTAGGTTGAAGTTCGAGTACTTCAGGGAGAAGCTTGGTGTTCTCCAGATCAAGGTTTCCTCCAAGAGAAAGTGATGAGACCCATAGCCATTCTGACATGGTGAGAGGATTGGTTCCTTCCATGGTCAGATGTAAGGGCTGAGCCATTCTATCATGGTGAGAGGATTGGTTCCTTCCATGTCAGATATGAGTGCTGGCCATTCTGTCGAGTAGGAAAGATGTAAGGGAAACTGCCATTCTGGAAATGGAGGTACCTGGTGAGTTACCAGGAATACTCAGTCCGGGACTAAGAAGAGCCATTCTGACGAGTAGGTCAGATGTAAGGGATGAACCATTCTGTCATGGCTAAAGAATTAGGTTCCTCCCATGTCATATGTGAGTGTTAGCTATTCTGTCAAGTAGGATGGATTTAAGGGCAATTGCCACTCTCCGGGAGAGTGGAGGCACCTAGTCCGTTACCAGGAAGCTCAGTCTAGGACTGGGGGCCATTCTGATGAGGGTGTAGGATTTAGTTCCTACCAGGTCAGATGTGAGTGCATGCATTTCTGACGAGGGTGTAGGATTTGGTTCCTACCAAGTCAGATATAAGTGCAGAGCCTTTCCATCACTGTGAGCAGGATGCGGTTCCATCCTGGATGAAAGTATGGAAATATTTCATCATTGTGAGTATGATGTGTTCCCTCCTGGATGGATGTAAGTGCAAAAATATTCTATCACTGTGAGAAGGATGCGATTCCAGCCTGGATGAAAGTATGGAAATCTTTCATCACTATGAGTAGGATGTGTTCCCGCCTGGATAGAAGTCTTCCATCATTGTGAGAAGGATGCGATTCCAGCCTGGATGAAAGTATGGAAATATTTCATCATTGTGAGTAGGATGTGTTCCCGCCTAGATGGAAGTATGCCTTTCTGAGGATTAGGTCAGATATAAGTGCTGAAGCCTTTTCATAGATGATAGTGATGTCCTCTCATGTTGGTGAATGTGAGTGTTGGGCCTTTCTGATGTGATTGTAGGTTTCTACATGATCAGATGTGAGTGCTAGGTGTTCCTTTCTGACGAGTAGGTCAGATGTAAGTGCTGGGCGAAGACCTACATGATGGCAAGGCCTACAACCAACATGAAAGAAGGTTGGATCTGTAGAACTTCCTATGATGAGAAGAATCATGAAATAGCACACATGATGATGACCAGCAGTGATGATCCAGATCGAGCTACGATCCAGATCCATTTATGATGACTCCGAGAGATCCAGATCCAGTCCAGTGATGATGATCCAGATCCAGTGATGATGTCCCATGATGATCCATATCGAGAGATGATATAGATTCGAAGGATGAAGATGAATTGAATATGAATATGACTTGAAGACTCAGAAGACTCAAGATGCAGATGACGAGATGATCCAGTTGATACAGAGAAGAAGACTAGTGCTGAAAATTGTGTTGAAAGAATACCTTCCTAGTTAAGAGGGAGTGTTGATGTATTTGTAACTTCGGAATGTATTCATCTATGTATTTCATGTATTGTAACCTGATGTTTATTCCGAGATGTATCTATTATGTAATTGAGTCATGTTTTCATGCCCCGATGCTCCAATCGGGAGGATCAATAATGTAAATAAGTCATGTCAAGTCATAGTGGGTAACCCTCAGATTGTCTAAGGGTTAAAGTCCCCACAGTTTCGGGGCACTAGGGTTAATAGACTCTCTAAGTAGAGGTTGGCCCTAGTAGGGTTTTAGTCATGTTGAGATTAGTATAAATAGAGAGCTGGACTCTCTATTTAGCACACATCACTCACACACTCAAGTGTGGCGCATAGTTGAGGAAGAAGAAGACATTGGGGCTAGACAAGAAGAAGATTACTACTGTCGGGAGTGCATCTTACTGTTTTGGGGTTTTACATCTTGTGCTAATTCTATCTCTGAGGAAGTTGCATGGTTTTCTCCATTTATGGTTTCCCCGATCAAAACCACTGTGTTCATTATCTCTTGTGTTTGATTGATGTACTTGTTATTCTCTCAGTAAATATCCTAACATAATGCTAGCTTAATGTTGAAAAACTAACATGAAGATGAACAGAAGAGTAGGTGAATGGTGCCATCATGTACAAGCTGTCTGATGTAGTGTATATGGATTTCAATGTGTTTGGTTCTCTGTCTCTGAACTGGATCATTGTAGATTTGAATGGTACTCTAATTATCACAATATATAGTAGTTGAGTATTTTGATCCGAAGCCACACTCACCAAGTAACCCCTGCAACCATAAACATTGAGTTGTTGCATTTACAACTCCTCTGTACTCTGCTTCTGTAGATGAGAGTGCAATGGCACTCTGTTTCTTGCTTGACCAGCTGATTGGTCCTTCAGGAAGCATGAACACATATCTTGATGTTTACTTTCAATCTGTGTTGTCACCTACCCAATCAATGTTAGTAAACCCAATCAAATCAAGATCAGATTTAGCTTTGTAGAAGATCCCATGAGTCCTTGTTCCCTGAAAAAGTTAAGGATCCTTTTGGATTCTCTCCAATGGATCTCATGAGGCTAATCCATGTATCTTGAAGCCACACTTATTGCATAAGAAATATCAGTTTGAGTATGTGTAAGGTACAGCAAACACCCAATCGGTTGCCTATATGGTGTATTGTTTACCATAGGTGAAGAATCTGCTTCTTCAAGATTAACTCCTGAAAGGAAGGGAGTCTTGCTTGGCTTGAAATTCTTCATGTTGAATTTGTTCAGCAAATCCAAGGCATACTTGGACTGATGTACTTTTATTCCATGTTTGGTTTGAGGCAATTTCATCCTTTGAGCTTCCTGTAATGAGAAGGTCATCAACATACAAGACAATAATCATTAGAGAACCATGAATCAGCTTCAAATAGACATTAGGATCTGACTTGCATCGAAAAAAATTCAATGATAGCAGAAAGCTATCAATCTTGGCATACCAAGCCCTGGGGGCTTGCTTAAGCCCATACAATGACTTCTTTAGCTTGCACACAAGAGATGGATTAGCAGAAAATCCTTGAGGCTGCTACATGTAAATCTCTTTGGTAAGATATCCATTCAGGAAATCACACTTCACATCCATGTGATGTACCTCCCACTGCTTCGAAGCTGCAATGGCTAAGGCTAGCCTGATGGAGGCCATCTTTGCCACTGGTGAAAAGGTCTAATTGTAGTCTATTCCATGTACCTGTGAGTAGCCCTTGGATACCAATATTTCCTTATATTTAAAAGGTGAACCATTAGCATTAAACTTGGTTTTGTAAACCCACTTACACTGAACTATCTTCCTCCCTGGGGGGAGATCAACCAGCTCCCAAGTGTTGTTCTTCTGGAGTGAGCTGAACTCTTCTTTCATGGTTGTTTGCCATCTTGGATCATGTGCTGCATATTCATATGTATTTGGGTCTGATTCAACCATCAGATATCATTTTTCTCCAAACAAAGGGTCTTTCATACACAGAGCACTCTCAAACTGTGATCTAGTCCTCCTAGGATCATTAGGATTTCCAGCTAGTTCTCCAGCTACATGAATGGTATTTTCTGCCCATTTTGGTATTGTAGGACTATTAGGATTTACAATTAAATCATCATTATGAGACATATCAGAATCAGAAAACTCAACTATCTCTTCACTTACATTCAATGGTTTTGGTGGTGAAGAGGATTCTCCAACTTCCACTGCTGCTAAGGGCTCTTCTTGGAACTGAACACTCCTTTCAATGAAGGATTTGTTTGTGCTCAAATTGATCAGATTGTACCCTTTTGAATATTTAGAGTACCCAACAAATAGACACTCTTGGCTTTGGGGCTGCAAATCCTTCCTCTTTTCTGTTGGAATTCTAGCTTAAGCCCTTGAGCCAAAAATCCTGAAATGGGTCACATCTGGCTTGTGCCCACTCCATGCTTCGAAAGGAGTCATACCATCAAGATGTTTATGAGGCACCCTATTCTAGATATAGGATGTACATTTTATTTTATAGCTTTATCCCAAAACTTTGGTGGCAAAGTCTTAGCCTCCATCATGCAGGTTGCCATCTCTTTCAGTGATCTGTTCTTCCTCTCAGTAACACCATTTTGCTGTGGTGTGTAAGGGACATAATGATGCATCTGAATACCTGCATCTACAAAATATTGAATGAAATCAAACTTGAAATACTCACCACCATTTTCAGATCTGAGGACCTTGAGTTTCCTCCCAGACTAGTTTTCAACCAACGCCTTAAAGACTTTGAAGAGGCCAAAAACTTCAGACTTGTGTTTCAAGAAGTAAACCCAGCAGTACCTGGAAAAGTAATATATGAATGTCAATGAATATTTGGCCTGACTCATTGACATATGAGGAAATGGTCCAGCAACATCACTGTGGATCAACTCAAGAGGTGCAGAGGTTCTCTCATGACTAGCTTTCTCAAATTTATGCTCTGGGTGTTTTCCTAAGATGCAACCTTGACAGACTCCTTTGGAAAACTTAATCTTTGGTAACCCTATGACCATTTATTTTTCACTAAGATAAGAAAGATACTGATAGTTAAGGTGGCCAAATATTTCATGCCAAATATTGCATGTCTCATTATCATGAATCAAAAGAGCAGAGGGGTTTGAGTAGGGTAGGAAGTGTGAGAACATGTATACCTTCGAAGTGTGATTTGCAATTCCTTTTGCAATGACTTTACCACTTGAGATCTCTGTGATATCAACTTCATTAGGGGATAATATGACCTTCTTTGGAGACCCTGTGTGGGTCATTCGATACACTGATAAGAGGTTAGAGGCAAGACCTGGAACATACAATACATTGCTGAACTTACCATGGTCAAGATCAATCCTCCCTTTGCCCAAACGTTCAGTGAGAGATTCATCTCCCAGTACAATTGGTGGACATTTCGACATGTCAAGTGAGGTGAATGCCTCCTTGGTCGAAACCATATGTCTTGAATCTCCAGAATCAATGATGAAACTAGGTGAGTTTGATGTGCCAGCAACCAATGCATGAACTTTGTCTCTGTCTTCTGAATTTGATCCTCCTTCCCTCTTCTTTGAGCTGTTAGGAAGGGAGATGCCATTCTTCTCCAGGAGTTGGGTCAGCATGTCAATTTGATCCTTCATGTAGGATCTTTTAGGATGATTTCCCTTACTGCAGTATGCGCACTTGCTCATTTCTCCTTTGTTCTTCTTCTTCTAGAAGTTCTTCTTGGAACCTTGGGGCTCCTCTAGAGACTTGTTCTTGTCTCTCTTTTGCTCAGGTGGCTTCTTAGATTTATTCTTTCCTTTTGAATCCACCCTTGAATCTCCAGCAATGAGAACTTGGTATTTTGAAGGTTTTATGGTTCCCATCATCACCAATTTATCTTGTTCTTGTGTGAGAGATTCCATGAAATCTGCAAGGATAGGCATTTTCCAGGATCGAGCTATCAACTTTGTGGCATGGAAGTTCAAGAGAAACACTGAATAGTTAGGGCCAAGCTTTGAGAGTATGGCCAAAACCAGTTGCTCCTCCTTTTCAATTCCACCTTGTTTTAGCTACAAAACAAGGGCTTTGAGCTTGGAAAAGTAGAGTTGTAGGGATTTGAAGCTGTTGGGACTCAAGGAGATCAATTCATTCTCAATTTGATGTCCCCTCATCTCATCTGTATTAGAAAAAATATCAACAAGCTTCTCCCATATTTTGGTGATGTTAATCCATCAAGATGGAAAAGGAGGTCTCTAGATATGCTCAGACACAGGAGACCATAGGCCTCATCCCTCTTGTTGTGCCATTTAATTTTCTCTGTAGCTGCATTGGGATATGCTTCTATTGCCATAGTCAATCTATAGAGGCCTTTATCTCTCAATAGTATCTCCATCTCAGCTTTCCATTCAAAGAAGTTAAATGGAGTCAAGATGATCTTCTGAGATTGATCCATAGCTCAGAAATTGTCCCTTCATTCAACAGAATGCTCCCAGTCAATGATGTCAAACCTACAATAAAAAATTGGAAGGAGAGAAATATATCTACAAAGGATTTGATATCATGTGGAAATGGAACCCAGGTTTTATAAAAATTACACTCACAAAAATTGCCAATTACACATGCAAATTACACACAAAGGAGACTGAATATGGAGCAGAACACTAATTTGAATTGAATAAGTGTACAATAGCCAACCCTGTGAAGTCATAGGCTACCAAAATAAATAATTACATGATATATTTGAATGCATTGGGATTCCATTCGAATTTGTTCAAAAGCAGGCTTACTAAATCTAAGCAAATCCCCCATAGGTGCATAAAGCAGTTTCCAAATCTATTTAGGAGCTCACGAATTGGAAAAATCAATTAGGAAAGCTAATATATGATGGAAGGACAAATAATACATGATTTTCTTAGGAGAAAAGAGTGGAGGATTATGAGGACAAAAAAAAAGTTAACTTCACCTAGTCAAACTTTCCCAATTGCCTTAAAACTCAGCAAAAGCATGCAATAAAGCAGAAAAAGCAGACATGCACTAGGAAGGCCAATAATAAAGCATATTTGATTCCAAGTGGTTTCCTAAGTACTCCATGACTCAATTTTAGCAAGTTTGACCACTTTGGACATGTGGAGGACAACTTGCATAAGGTGGAATATGGAAACTAGGCAAATAAGACAAAAATGAATTAATTAATGACTAAGGTAGCTAACTATGGGTTGATTATTCTAACAATAAGACTCTTAACATACCTATTTTCCCTTAATCCCAACACTTGGAGTGGAAACTTATACCATTTGTCAATCTTTCACAAAAATGCTTAGCACCGCGCTTTCCCCTTTATCCATGAGCAGTACCTTTCTCACACCGCCTATTCCTTGTTGTCCACAGCGGTGCCACCGCTTATGGCCCTTAGTCCATAAGTGTTTCTTACCTGAACCGTTCTGTCATTGAAGGATAAAAGCGGTACCCTGGGTAAAATGGGAAAAAGAGAAGTTTCTAGAGGCTTCTAGATCATGAGCCTCGTGTCCTCCATTATCCCTATCATATTGGGTTAGTTGAGCTCAAGATCCCCCATCCTAGGATCTTAGAGGCCACCTCATCCACAAATATCTCAACCATCCCTATCCACTGAACCTTATAAATACAAGCTCATGTCCATGGTTGAGGGGAGAACTCTTAAGGTATTGTTATGCTGATGGATTGATTACTTGGCCCAAGTCATTGGAGAGCATAGAGAGCAAAGTTGGAGCTTATGGGAATGAGAATGTTTGGTTTCATGGAGATGCATGTCAACACTAAGGTTTAATTGGTTGTAAACTTCTCCATTTTATCTTAATGCAAAGTTGATTTCCGTCCCCCTTGAGCGTGTATGAATCCATAGTTATTCTCAAGATTTTTGATTGATGTTGGTGTTTTAAAGCTTCATAGTTGGCTTTGAATAGAACTTGGTTTTGTTAGATCTCTGATTTCTGTCTTCCTTGATAGAACAAGAACAGATTCATTTTAGTTTTTCTTCATTTGTTATACATGATTTTTGTATGTTTTTCATTTTTTCATAAAGTTGTGGAAAAGTGCATATGAACTTTATTGTATGATTTTTTGATTAGTTCATTCACACTTTTAGTTGAAAAATCTGAACACTTTTGTATAAAGTTGTAACCATCTTTTCTTGCTTTTCATTAGAGGTCTCACTTCTTTTTCAGCTCAAAAGAGAAGCTTTTGTTTGTTTTAGTTAGGAACAGATCATATAAGCAATTTGTTTCATTGTTATATGGGATTTACTCTATGTTTCAAATAAATTGAACTTCTCTCCTCTTCTCTTAGGTAGAATTTCATTGAAGAGGAAAACTTGCATTATCATATATGTTGGGCACCATTTTGACCTCTTTTTGCCACTTATATATCTTTCATTTCCCTTCATAAAACCTCCATATTGATTAGAAAAGCTTTAAAGTTCACCCATGAACCTTGGCTAAGAGGTATAATGTCATTGCTTTCTAATAAATTTAGTTTTGAGACTTTTTAAGCATTTTAACTAATATTTTTATTTAGATTACGGGATGTTCTAACTTCCCGTATTATTTCCAAAGTTGAGCATTTGCAGGACAGCTAGACAGGAACTGGATGATAGAGAAAATATCCTCAGTGTCCAAGGATGGATGAACATTCAACGGATAGGTGATGTGGCCTTTACAGATGTCAAGTCAACCTCAGTCAAAGGCGACCACCTGTGCTCCCACTCAGCACGAAAGAAGGGACAGTTTTGATTTTGTTGAGTTTCACGATTCTGAATGAGGATCTCGATGGCTATGTTCATTAATTAGTTTGCAAGATTATAGCATTTCCAGTTTTCTTTTGAATTTGTATAAGTACTTCACAAAACAATGAAGAATTATCACGATTTGGGAGAAATGTATATTGTTTCTGAACTGCATGGTTTCATTACTGTGTAATCAATTTGATGGTGAATACATTTAGAGTTTCAGTTCTGTAAATCTTCAATTGGTGTGTGAATGAGGCACTGGAGGGCCCCCATTGTTGAGTTCGCACATTCTTTTACTTGCCGGTGTAGCGATTTGGGTGATTGCAGCGATTTCATTTGATGCAAGTTATTTAAATCGTGCCATTGGTATGTGTTAGTCCCTGTAGCATCTAGTTTATTTTTGTAGAATGAATTCAGCTAGTTTTTAATCAATTTCATAGAAAGCTCTGTTATCTTGTTTAATGGTTCAAGCTGCTATTCCATCGTGCTGCATATCACTTGCATTGTTTGATCAACTATGTTCTTTTACTGGTTAAATACTGAAGGCATTGATGGTTCAGACCACGATTTCTGTATACTATATATTGCTGTTTATTCAATGGTGAAGTGGTAAAGGACAATTATAAATTATGAACACTGTCTTGTAAGGGAATTTAATTAATAACTGTTCATTCAACGCTGGAGTATTAGGCAGAGCCTTGTAGTTTGTATGTTAGGGTTAAAATTGTTGTTTAAATGCTTTTACTATCTCAGTTCTTTCACCAAAAGATTGCTTCCATAAATAGATTGCTGTATACTTGAAAAGAAACAAATGAATTTATCCTTGTAAAAGGATTTTTGTATCTTTAAGTTACAGTATTTTTCATCTGACAGTAGATTCAATTCACAGATAATTAAATTATCCAAACAAGTCTGGCTCTAAGTCCTAAAACTTGGATATGCCTCTAAGCTTACTGACCCAGATTGATATAAATTTAAGGTCTGATTTACATTGGTAGATCAGAGCCCAACATTTTGGTGCCGTTGCCGGGGAGGCATTGTAGAAGCAGGCTTAGGAACTTTAGTTTTCTGATAAAAACAAAAATTTCAACCAAAAACACAGAATAGGTTTTACTTTTATGTCAAGACTAAGAGACGAGAAAGGAATATTTCTTAAAAACCCCCCAAAAACAGAAGTAACAGGAGCTTCTCTTCCAAAAGGATTCATATCAACAGTAGGTACTTCTAAAATGGCCGAGGAAGAAACATCAAAAGGACCAACTGCAGAACAGAGAAGGGAATATGAGAGGATGTTGGAAATAGAAAACAAACGCAGATAGGAGAGAAGAGAAGAAGAGAGGCGACATGAAAGAGAAGAAGAGAGGAGACATGACAGGGAAGAAGGAAGGAGATAAGAGAGGGATGAAAGAACTGAAGGAGATCAGGAAGCCACTTTTGAATTCCCCATTCTGGACACTAGTATCATCTTAGGGGAAGAGGTAAAAATGAAGAACATTACACCCTCTATCTTACCAAACTTCTATGGCCTGACCTCTGAAGATCCTGACTCTTTCCTATTTGAGTTTGATATCTTGTGCCGAACTTATGGATACACTGATGACACCCATAAGATTCGTCTTTTCCCTGCTACCCTTAAAGCAGCTGCCTTGAAATGGTTCATGGGTTTAGGAGAGCATTCTATTACTAGATGGGATGATATGAGGAAGATCTTTTTTCACAAATATCAGGCCTACTGCAGATCAAAGGATCTCAAAGATGACATCTTTGGAATGACTCAACAGGAAGATGAGAGCTTGGAGGAGTATTTGGAGAGGTTCTCATACAACTTACAGAAATCTAAATGCAATTCTCTGACACCAGAGATGATTAGAACAATATTTTTGAAAGGAATAAGAGAAGAGTATTTAGATATTTTGAATGTTATGGGCAAAGGTGACATTTCTTACCTTCCTTTTGATGAGATACAAGATTTATGTCAGAAATATTCATGAGGGAAGACTAGAACTAGAAAAAGGGACATCATTACCAAAGTAAACAAGTCTGCAAACAATGGTATTTCTAGGGCTGAGCTTGGAAATCTGCTAGAAGATTTCAAGACTGATTTATTGAGCACATTAGGTACATAGGTCGAAGTAGCAAAAACTAAGAAGATACAAGAACAACAGGACCAGCAAGATCAATCCTTGTCTATCTTTTGTCCTAAGTGTAGAAAGAAACATCCACTTAAATAATGTCCTTTAAATGCTGTTGAAATTTGTGGCTTATGTACTTTTAATCATAAATTGATGACTGCCCTAGATTGAAAGAGTTGCAGGCAACTCGAATGGAGGAGAATAAAAGCATGGAGTCTCTCTACTTTATGGGACAACGAAGACCTTGGAAGACACGATATTCAGGTATGTCTCAAGACCCTATACAACAGTTTCATACAAATTATCAAAATCCTATTCAAAATTCAAGGAGTGCACCCATGCCTTGGCAAACTTGGTCTCCTCCATTAGCCCAATCTGCTCCAAATTGGAGAGGTTATGCCCATGGTAACCAGACATACCAGCAAGCTTATTTGCAGCCCTATCAACAACCTTCAGCCTATCCCCAATATTAGCAGACTCAAGTCCAAGCCCCATATTTCCAAGTTCCATCTTTTCAACAACCCAACCTGGATCCTCAATTAGGTCCACCACCTCAACAGCTTCAATTTCCATCCAATCAGCCTCCACCTCGACCTACCCAACTACTAGCTCAACCAATTCCAAATCCAAACAATAAAACATATAGACCCATGTATAATGTTGATGATGGAATGACACTTCCCTATTCAGTTCTTCCACTGCAAAATATCAATATAAGATCTGGGAAAACCTTACAAAAAGAATCTCCTGTTATTTTAGAAGAACAAACAGAAAATGAGAAAACTCCAAAAAAATTAAATACAGAAAAATCTCAGTCAGAAAATCAAAGTCAAAAAGGAAAAACCTTAGTATCATATGAACCTCCTTTCCCAGAAAGGTTGGTCAAAGAAAAACCTTCAAATTCCTTACCTGATTTTGATGTTTTGAATGAGTTAACAAATGTATATGTCAAAATTCCTTTACTGCAGGCTATAAAGGATATTCCAATTTACACTAAAATAGTTAAGGAATTATGTCTTAATAAAAGGAAGAAGGATCCATCAAAAATTCATGTGGTAAGCAATCTAGCAGGACTAATGTCCAACACTGTTTTCATTGAAAAGTATATGGATCCTGGGATTCCAATGGTTACAATTACTATTAATAATTTTTCAATCCCAAAAACATTGATCGATTTGGGTGCTTCCATTAATGTTATGAGACTTGAGACAATGGAATACCTTCATTTGAAAAATCTCAGACCAACCACAATAGTCTTGGAATTAGCTGATAGGTCTAAAATTATACCTGAAGGGGTCTTAGAAGATATTACTATTTCTTAAGACTCCTGGAAATATCCTGTTGATTTTATAGTGCTTCAGCCAAAATCTAACATAGGAGGTCACCCTTTGATTCTTGGCAGACCATGGCTGGCAACAACAGATGCCTTCATAGAATGTAGGTCATGTAGCATGCTTATTTCACATGGGACAGAAAGAAAACAAATTACGCTTTACCCTTCTGCCCAAAGACCTTCTACATTAGATCAGCTGTCATGGATTAATGAGACTAAGGAACAAGAAGAAGAAGTAATTCATCCTATCCTGAGTATCAACCATTTCTTTGACTTTCAGGAAGCAAACAATGAAGATTTGTTAGATTATTTTATAGCTGAACCTGATATTTCTGAAGAATTAAGAGACATGAAATATGCTGCAGCAAATCAAGTTTTGGGTTATAATTTTCAAGAAAATTGAACAGCACATTCTCTAGCATTGGCACTTCATGATATTCTCAATGTTCATTCAATCACAGATATTCAAAGTAAGACAATTGAAATCAGTCCAGGCAAAAGTTTGAATATAAGTGCACATCTTACTACATCACAAGAAGAACAATTGATTAATTTATTGAATAAACATTCCCATGCATTTACTTGGGAGTACACTGATATTCCCGAAATTCATCATGAGACATGCACTCACCATATTTACACAGATGATAAAATCAGGCCTCTTAGACAACCACAACGCAGAATGAATCCTATACTAAAAGAAATAGTCAAAGAAGAACTGCAGAATTTGTTAAAAGTAGGGTTTATTTACCCCATTTCCGACAGCCAATGGGTTTCCCCCTTGGTTTTTGTCCCTAAAAAGAACGGTAAATGGTGCATATGTGTGGATTACAGGGAATTAAATAAGGCAACATTAAAAGACTACTTTCCATTGCCTTTCATTGATTAGGTGTTGGATACCCTAGGTGGTGAAGAATACTTTTCATTTTTAGATGGTTTCAGTGGGTATAATCAAATTAGTATTGCAACAGAAGACCAGGACAAAACCACCTTTACATGTCCCTGGGGCACCTATGCCTACAAGGTTTTACCTTTTGGCTTATGTAACGCCCCAGCTACCTTTCAGAGGGCAGTCTTGGCCATCTTTTCATACCTAATTCATGAGTGTGTTGAAATTTACATGGATGATTTTACTGTATATGGAAGTACCTTTGAGGATTCCCTGGAAAACCTGGAGAAAATTTTAAAAAGGTGTGTTGACTCAAATATTTCCCTTAGTAATTAAAAATGTTTTATGATGATGACTGAAGGGATAGTTTTAGGACATCACATTTCTGCATCTGGTATAAAAGTAGATCCTGATAAAATTCAAATCATTGAAAATTTATCTAAACCAACAACTTAAACAGATGTAAGAATATTTTTAGGGTATGCAGGCTATTATCGTCGGTTTATTGCAAATTTCAGTAAGATAGCTTTGCCATTGTTCAAATTGCTTTCCAAGGATGTGAATTTTAATTGGGATACTGATTGTCAATCTGCATTTCAGACCCTTAAGGAGAAGCTCTCAACTGCACCCATTTTAAGAGGACCAAATTGGGCATTACCTTTTCATATTTCTATTGATGCCTCTGCTACTGCAATAGGGGCCTCATTGGGCCAGAAAGAACATAATTTGACTTATGCAATCTATTTTATAAGTAAAAATCTGACACCTGCAGAGTTAAACTATACAGTCACTGAAAAGGAAATGTTGGCGGTGGTTCATGCTGTAAATAAGTTCTGTCATTACATAACTGGTTATGAATTTTTTTTTCATACAGATCATTTAGCCTTACGATATTTAATGAACAAGTCTATCACTAATGGTCGGATTACTAGATGGTTGTTACTAATGCAAGAATTTAACATCACTGTTCTAGATTGACCTGGACAAGAAAATCAAGTAGTAGACTTCCTGTCTCGTTTACACAATACTGGTGAGATTGTTCCTGTTTCTGATAGTTTTCCTGATGAACACCTGTTTGCAATTTCTGTTATCACTCCTTGGTATGTTGACATTGCTAATTACTTATCATCAGGACAATTACCACCATCTATGACATCTAAAGAAAATAAAAAGATAATTAAACAAAGTGCTAGGCATATATGGGTTAATGGTGACCTCTTTTACACAGGATATGACCTAATTATAAGAAGATGTGTACGACAGGATGAAATTTTAGATATTTTAAAGGCATGTCATGACGAATCGTGTGGTGGTCATTTTGCAGATAAAAGGACAGCATACAAGATACTCAATCTGGGGTATTATTGGCCTACTATTTCCAAAGATGCTAAGAGGTATGTTAGAAGTTGTGATACTTGTCAATGGATGGGACGGCTAGTCCGGTTTGATGAAATGCCACTCCATCCCCAAATCCTCATTGAACCATTTGAAAAGTGGGCCCTTGACTTCATTGGTCCAATTAATCCACCATCACAAGGGAAGAAGTACATTCTGGTCTGTATGGACTATGTTACTAAGTGGGTAGAGGCCAAGCCTTTACCGAGATCCACGGAGCAGACTGTGGTAAACTTTCTTTTTGAGGATATCTTTGTCCGGTTTGGGGTACCTAGGGAAATTGTAACTGATCAAGGTGCACAGTTTACTTCCAAACTAGTGCAGGAGATAGCAAAAAAGTACAAAATCAAGTACAGAAAGTCCACCCCTTACCATCCACAAGAAAATGGACAAGTGGAATCTACAAATAAAACCCTAGAAGGCATCATCACCAAAACTGTTCAGATGCATAGGAAGGATTGGTTAGCAAAGCTTACTGAAGCTTTATGGGCATACCGGATCACTTGGAAAAACAGTACTGGTTTTTCTCCTTACCAGCTTGTCTACGGTAAGCAAGTCCTCCTCCCTATAGAGTTTCAAATTCATACTTTCAAGTTAGCGGCAGATTTGGGCATGGATCTTTCTGAGGCTCAGCAAGAAAGAATACTTCAGTTGAATCAGCTAGATGAGATGAGACATGATGCCATAGAACACAATATTCTGATACAACAATAGAGAGCTCAATGGCATGACAAATTTATCAAAAAGAAGCAATTTCACATCGGTGACTGGGCACTATTATTTGACTCAAAGTTTAAATATTTTAAAGTCAAATTCACAACTCACTGGCTTGGCCCATATGAGATTCTTGAAGTCTATGATAATGGTTCAGTCAAACTCCAAACCATAGATGATGAAGCACGTACATTTGTGGTCAATGGCCATCGGCTCAAGCTGTACAACAAACCTATCAACAAGGCAGATTTTATACAACAGATTTCACAGCAAAAGGAAATGCAAGTGCTAGATAGACACATCAGTGTTTCTCCTTCACCTGCTCCTTAGCTGATCTGATACAGCAAGCAAATAAAACAAAAATAATATATATATATATATATATATAAAATTAAAAAAAAGAAGTTTAGTTGTGAAAACCAGTTCACTGGCACAATATAAACTTGAATTTTCTGTGGAAAACCAGGTTTGCCTGGCCATTGCAAATTCACAAAAATATCTTTTTCCAATTTCTTGTTTCTTTACATAGTTTTGTTTTCCAAATAATGAATATCTTGTTTGACTTGCGGACAAGTCAAAAGGTAGGCCTGTGAGGGGGATAAGCATTTTCATGCTTCATTAGAACCCTCCAAGTCTTTCCATATGCAAAGGATTGTGATTTTTCATATACAGAAGGGACCTGATTTCTAGCAATACAAGTGATTTTTAAATGCAGAGGGACCTGACTTCCAGTAAGGCAGAAGAATCTACAGAAGGACCTGAATTTCAGTGAAGCTGAAGGAATTTGAGATGGTAGACAGAAGACATCAGAAGGATAGAAATGAATCAGAATACAAACCAATTTCATCAAGTAGCACACTCATCATACAGAGACATCCAGCAAAGTCTGTAAGAATTTATAGTTTTTATGTTTTAAAAATTTTTAGAACTCTTTGTTTTTAAGTGATGACATATTACCAATTATTGTAAATCTTGACTGCCTATTTTTTCCATTATTATGATAGTCTCTTCCAGTACTCTATTTACCTTCCAGTAGTCTCTACCAGTACTCTATTTACCTTCCATTAGTCTCTGCCAGTACTTCATTTTTCCATCCTAGGGGTCAAGATGGTTGTCAGGATCAAACCCAAGGGAAATTTTAAATGGCCAAAAGACTATACTGCATTCTATAGGGTATGCATTGCATTCTACAGGCAGAGTTTTATTCTTGGTTTAAAGACAAACAGGGTCTCATTCTCAGCAATAAGTGAAATATTTAGACATAAAGGAATTCCAAAAAGTTTCTTTTATATATGTATTTAGTGCATCAAGCATTAGATAATATATAAGGAAGAAAACAAGGTCATATATATCTTTAGTGCATCTTTTAAAAGGAAAAAGGTTTATTTTAAAAGAAAATCCTTCTTATTACAACCTGTACATTAAAACATTGGGTATACAAAAAACTGAAGTGTATATTACAGCTCGTGCAATAAACTTTCGGCATATAAAGGATTATAAATCAAAACCTTACCTTTCATTTTTATGAGTAATTGAATGAAGTGGCACGTTTTTGAAATGATGAAAGGAAAATGTGGAATGATGCCCCATGACAACCTGTAAATAAGATTGATTCCTGCATTATGTTTTGATAAACTTGGAAACCACAACTTGCTTATTCTCCTTGAGGCCGAGTCCAACTGTTGTCTCTGCAAAATCGACTACTGTGTGAAGGTAATTGACAGTGAGAAGGGGCCGTGGGTTACAGGAAGTGTAAAAACATAATTTGCTGAAGAAATCATGCAGGAGGAAAGACATTCAGTGAGAGGGACGCCGTGAATACTCCAATCGCTATGGAAATCGTGCAGGAGGAAGTAAAAACAGTTGCATTAGAGAAGAGGTAAAGTTTAAACCCTTTTCTTTGCTGAATACTTTGCTCAAACCAACAGGAATTTCATAATTTCAGAGTATTGTTGTGGAGATAGAAAAACAAAGGCAAAGTTAAAGGTTGAAAGGTTCCTGTTTTCTATTTATTTTCAAAATGTCATCTAGATTGGAACCAGCAAAGTTTAATTCCACTAATATTCATGAAACTTGCATGGAGATTTTTGAAAGTAAGCAGTGGGTAAACTTCTTTGAAAAATTTAATGGGCATAATGAGTAGGCTAGTCTAGCTTTTGCTGAAACCTTTGATGGAGAAATATTTATAGTGGGGAACTTGCATTTTAGACTGTCAGAAGACATTATAGCACAAGTTATTGGTCTGCCATAGCAAGGAGAAAGGTTTTTCAAGACTAAACAGTTTAAAGAGAAAGCATGGATTCCATTTTTGTGTAGATCCAGAGCAGGGTCAGTCAATTGGAAGAAAGTGATACCAAGAAGCTGGCTGGTTCATCCCTGGGATGAAATTGTTTATGTCATTCAAAAATTATTACTTGTGAAGGCAGGTTCAACATTGTTTACCTTTATCACATCAAGCTGCTACAACATTTAAAAGGTGAATGTGAGATCAATATGCCCTATTTCTTGCTACAGAGTTTGACTAAGATGGCTAAAGCTGTCCAAAGGCACCCAAAAGGCAAGATGACAAGCCTTTTTCACTGTGGGATTATTAAAATCATCATCCAGCATGAGTTACAAAGGCAAAATTTGACATGGTTAGGATTTCTAGTTCATAATCAGTTTGAAGAGCAGGAAGATTTGCTTGAAGAAGGTTCAAAGGAAGATGAATTGTTGATGATAACATACCCTGAGGCAACAAGCTCAAAACCGCCAAAGGGGAAGAAGAAAAAGAAAGAAGTTTTGCTGATTACTGATGATGAAGACAACTCTGACGTAGCAAGTTCAAAACAGCCTCAGAAAAGGATACAAACTAGAAGTGTGAAGAGAAAAGAAAAACAGTATCAAAAACAAGATCATATCTTCACCACCTACCATAGAAAGCCAAGAAAGTATAAGCAAGCTCAAAGCCAATCAACATTAGAAGATGAGGAACATATACAAACCTTGGAGAATCCAAAAGAAGATCCAGCAGCTGAAAAAGGACAAGATATCCAAGATCATGATGAGGTGATCAAGCAGACAAAAAGGATCAACCTCTTCTTAGACCAGCAAGAGAAGGAAAAAGAAAAGCAGTTAGGACAGGAATTACCCAAAGGTTCAAGTTCTCTTTTCTCAGAGCAGCAAGCTATGGAAGAGGAAAAAGTATATTCAGCACAAGAGCATGAAGAAATGGGGATGGGTACCAATTCTGAGCAGCTTCCAATAAAAATGAAGAAAAAGAAGGCTTCCAAAAACAATAAAGAGATCAAGAGATTGAAACTTGAAATAGAGGAACTTGAGCAAAATAATGAGAAGCTAAGAAAAGTCAACACGAAGCTGAAGGCTCAGAGGACACGCATCTCTAAACAAGCATACATATGGTATAAGCAAAGGAAGGTTTATAAGGCTAAGTATGAGAGACTGAGGGTCCTCTATGCATCTCAGGCTTCAAAAAATGTATCATCATAGATAGAATACTAGAAGCAAGATGATCAACAACAAAATTTTGGTTTTGAACAGGGTCAAACATTTTTGGCATGGGGACATGCAGTAGTTTCCTCTTGGGGGAGATGTTGGGCACTGTTTTGACCTCTTTTTGCCACTTATATATCTTTCATTTCCCTTCATAAAACCTCCATATTGATTAGAAAAGCTTTAAAGTTCACCCATGAACCTTGGTTAAGAGGTATAATGTCATTGCTTTCTAATAAATTGAGTTTTGAGACTTTTTAAGCATTTTAACTAAGATTTTTATTCAGATTATGGGATGTTCTAACTTCCCATATTATTTCCAAAGTTGATCATTTGCAGGACACTAGGTAGGAACTGGAAGATAGAGAAAATATTCTCAGTGTCCAAGGATGGATGAACATTCAACGGATAGGTGATGTGGCCTTTACAGATGTCAAGTCAACCTCAGTCAAAGGCGACCACCTGTGCTCCCACTCAGCACCAAAGAAGGGGCAGTGTTGATTTTGTTGAGTTTCACGATTCTGAATGAGGATCTCGATGGCTATGTTCATTAATTAGTTTGAAAGATTATAGCATTTCCAGTTTTCTTTTGAATTTGTATAAGTACTTCACAAAACAATGAAGAATTATCACGATTTGGGAGAAACATATATTTTTTATGAACTGCGTGGTTTCATTACTGTGTAATCAATTTGATGGTGAATACATTTAGAGTTTCAGTTCTATAAATCTTCAATTGGTGTGTGAATGAGGCACTGGAGGGCCCCCATTGTTGAGTTCACACATTCTTTTACTTGTTGGTGTAGCGATTTGGGTGATTGCAGTGATTTCATTTGATGCAAGTTATTTAAATCGTGCCATTGGTATGTGTTAATCCCTGTAGTATCTAGTTTATTTTTGTAGAATGAATTCAGCTAGTTTTTAATCAATTTCATAGAAAGCTCTGTTATCTTGTTTAATGGTTCAAGCTGCTATTCCATCGTGCTGCATATCACTTGCATTGTTTGATAAACTCTGTTCTTTTACTGGTTAAATACTGAAGGCATTGATGGTTCAGACCACGATTTCTGTATACTATATATTGCTGTTTATTCAATGGTGAAGTGGTAAAGGACAATTATAATTTATGAACACTGTCTTGTAAGGGAATTTAATTAATAACTGTTCATTCAGCGCTGGAGTATTAGGCAGAGCCTTGTAGTTTGTATGTTAGGGTTAAAATTGTTGTTTAAATGCTTTTACTATCTTAGTTCTTTCACCAAAAGATTGCTTCCATAAATAGATTGATGTATACTTGAAAAGAAACAAATGAAGTTATCCCTGTAAAAGGATTTTTGTATCTTTAAGTTACAGTATTTTTTATCTGATAGTAGATTCAATTCACAGATAATTAAATTATCCAAACAAGTCTGGCTCTAAGTCCTAAAACTTGGATATGCCTCTAAGCTTACTGACCCGGATTGATATAAATTTAAGGTCTGATTCACATTGGTAGATCAGAGCCCAACAATATAGATCAGTGTGCATCTTCTTTAATTTCAAGTTTTCACTCCATGGTTCCACCTAAACGCACAAGATAAAATTAAGCGCTAGCTTAGGTTTAAATTTTTTTAGCAATTTGTGTGATAGGTTAGAGACGTGTTCGGGCATCGTTAAATGTAGGAGCTATCATTATTTGTCAGAATTACATCCCGGGACTCATGTGGTTCTTCCACGTACCATCGGTATATCGAACGACCTTTCACGTACCCTTGAGGTATATAGAAAGGTACTTCACGTACTCTATTGTATATCGGAAGGCCCCTTGTGTATGGTTATGCATTAGACAACACTACTACCGATTTGAGCTCCCACATACCTTGTGTATATCAGGAGACCCCACTAGGATTCCCTATCCATCTGAGTTATCCTTTGGCCTGTCCTATGAGGTTCCTGACTATTATCCACTCCTTTCACATGTTTGCTTGTTTCTTTTATTTTGAGTAGCGCTTGTTATCTATACAGTTAGGATTTTTACAAGAGAGAGATATTTTTGTTACATAGTTATGGCTTCACCTTCCGGGACTACCAACCAAGAGACTCCTTTACCAAGCATGTCTTTTGTGTTCCCTCCATATGGGTATGTTGGTCCTTCTCTCATGGCTACATTAATCCTTCTTGGATTGACTATTGGATTACCTATTTGGTTATTTTCCAGTCTAGTTATCCAATGTACACTAGTTGCGTCTGATCCTAATCCTTCATCGCAAGAGAATCAACCTCATGTTGATCCCTCTCCTTCTTCACTAGATGTGTCTTCTCTTGTTTCTACCTCTTCGCCTGTTGAAAGTTGTAATACTAGTAGTCAGGTGGATAAGAAGAAAAAGAAAAGGAAGATTAAGAAGAAGAAAAACAAACAAACAACCAAGTCTCAACCATTCACTCCTCCCAGTGTGGACAGTGTTGATATGCACACCCAAAGACCGCGTAAACCCAAATTCCCTTGTAGGCTTTGCAAGGGTGATCAATTTTTGAAATATTGTCATGGTCTGTCCCTGGTTTTAGAAGAGTGGTTTAAGGTTTCCTGACAACCGATGTCATTAGCCTCTGGTCATCATACTGATGATTCCCCCTCAACCAATTACTCTATGGTTAAGAGTCAGAAGTGAAAAAGTTAGAAATCCTTGCTTGCTTTGTAAGGACATGCACTTTACTTACCTTTGTCCTCTCATGGATGAAGCTTCTAAGTTGTTGGAAGATATTATTGTTTCTCTTCAACGACTTCCAACAGGTTATCGTAAGTTGTCTCTTGAACCCCCACTGGTTGATAAAGTGGTCAATCTAAGTCCATCCTTAGTTGATCCCACTCTTCTTTTGAAGAGTGAAGTTGAAGTGGTCGAGTCAATATCATCTCCACCCGATCCCACTCTTTCATTGGAGAGTGTTAATATTGAAGTAGTCTCTTTGACCAAATCTTCGTCTTGTTCTTCTTTTCCAGTAGAGAATGAACCAAAATCTGCCGAATTTTTTATGCTTCATTCTGATCGTTCTCGATAAGAGGAAATTTTGTTTGTTTCGACAGAACCCTCTCCAAGTACTAAGTTTATTTCCTTTGAATGGAGTAACCTAGCAGAGTCTTGTCTTCATTCAAGTGTTCCTTTCCAGATAGTTGTGAATGTTACTGCTAGGAAGATACTTCGCACTATTGTTGACGAAGGGGCTTCTGTTAGTATTCTATCCTCAACTGCTTGGAAAGATTTAGGCTCTCCTCAGCTTGTGCCATCCATCGATCAGATACTGGATTTTAATCAAAGACCTAATACACCTTTAGGGACCCTTCCTTACTTTCCTATTACATTAGGAGGGAAAACTGTCTGCATTGATGTTATGGTGGTCCAAGGTCCTTTATATTTCAATCTGCTCCTTGGACGTGATTATATTTATGCCATGAAGGCTGTTGTGTTCACACTCTTTAGATTTATGCATTTTCTCCATGATGGGAAGATTGTGACCATTGATTAGCTTTCCTTTGTTACACCTGACCATCGCATTACTCCTAGTAATTATACTACCCTGAATGTGCCGCATGTTCTTGTGGCTCTTTCCCCTTCTAGTTAGCTTCTTCCCATCATCGGTAAAATGGGGGGGCATGGCTCTAGTCTATGGACATCATAATGGAGCTAAGATGCTGGATTTTATGAAATGGGGGCAACCTACCAACCTATGGATATCATGTTCGGTAGGAGAAGGTTTGAGAGCATTGTTTACTTTTGGTTTCAAGCTTGTTAAAAAATAAAACCACTCCTTAAGCATAGTTTAGGATTTTTGTTTCAAGATTGTATAAAAATGAAACCATGTTTTTAGTAAAGTTCCCATTCTATTTCAAGCTCGTTAAATCAAATAGCACCTGACCATCATGTCAGTTTTCCCTAAGCATAGTTCCCATTCTATGTCAAGCTCGTTAAAAAATGAAATAGATCTCCTCAAGCATAGTTTACCTTTTGGTTTCAAGCTTGCATAAAAATGAAATCATTCTTGAGCATAGTTCATTTTCTATTTCGAGCTCGTTAAAAAATGAAGTAGGTTTCCTTAAGCATAGTTGACCTTTTGTTTTCAAGCTTTCATAAAAATGAAACCATGTTCCAAGCATAGTTACCTTCTGTTTCAAGCTTGCATAAAAATGAAAGAGATCCCCTTCCCTTGATTCGAGTCTTCACTTTAGTGTCAGAACTTGAACCTTTGCCTACTCGATTCTCGTTCTTCCTACCCCCTGGTGAACATTTTCACATTAGTAACTAGGTTCTTAGGTTGGGTATGGAATAAGAATCATCAGATGAAATGAAGCTTGGGGGCATGTTGAGCCGCTAGCAACCATGTTAGGGGTAGGCTTTGCTAGCAATCGTGCTGGGGGCAAGATTCCAACCTCTGTATATCATGTTAATGGGATTTTTCAAGCATAGTTTACCCATTGGTTTCGAGCTTGCATAAAAATGAAAGCAGTCTTCGAGCATTATTTCAATTGATCTTTGAGCTCGTTAAAAACAGTAAGATGGTGTTGAGCTTACTTTTCATTTTTCGTGGTCTGGTTAAAACATGAAAAGTGGTTTGAGCTTAGTTTATTACTTTTTCGAGCTCTAGATTCAAACATGAAAAAGGATAATGGAGTTCTCTTTAAACCCTTTTCAGGCTTCCTAAATATGAAAAGATTGTCGAATGATCTTGTCTTCTTCACATTCATTAAAGTATTTGAAGAGTTGTCCGTCTGACGGTAGGTTATCTCTTTCTCGGTTTCGGACAGGACTATTTATGAGAAAGGAACGCTCCAACCAATCATGACTGGAAGATTTCTCTAAGGTATGATTTTATACTTTTTTTGGGCCTTAGAGACTAAATCATGTGAAAAAGGACCCCCATGGAGTCTTCTTCCATATTCATTTAGACTTTCTAAACATGAATGATACTGAGTTTTCTTTCAGTGGACTCGTTAAATTAAACATTGAGAGACCCATTTTGGGAATGAACCCCTCCTCTCTCACGTTCGAAAAACATATGAGACTAGACTTGTCTTTTGACAAGCTACATTGAGTGTTTGTTACCCTCTTTGAACTTGTAAAAATGAAAAGAGACACTCATTGATCATGATGGGGAAAATGGGAAAGGGAATCGTTTTGCAAATAATGGCAGTTGTTTGTCGTTACCTTTGAACATGGCACTTGTCTGCACAATAATGTCAGTCAATTGGGTATTCAACTAACCTCTATGACGATCCACTTTCATGAGTCATGCAAATCCTTTGAGTCTTTCAAAAGAATGCATTGTCCACTATCGCATTGTGTATCTGTCCTGTCTAGTCATGCTGCCAAGTCATTTTATCATGTCGCCTGATGTTCAAAGGGGATCTGAAGAAGTCTTACCTTTGTAGTATACACAACCTTTGTGTCAGTATGTTTGAGTCAATCATATGGTTACTACATTCACATCATTCCAGAACTTTGTTTTGAGTTTCGTGTCGTCGATGTGGGACTCACCATGGCCCTCCTTCGACGAGACTATTCCTGTCGACATCAGCTCATCATCTAGGAAATAGTCTTAGAAACAATATTTAGTACCTTGAGATCGATATGCCTTAATGACAGATTCTCTCGCTTTCGACATAGGTTCACATAATTGACCTTTGATTGATAGAATCAACTCGGTGTTTGACATCAGGACATCTATTCGCTCTTAGTAGATTGTACTAGAGTACCTTGGGAATCATTGACATTAATGGTGATCTCCCTCATACTTGTTAATGGTTCACATCATTGGCCGGTAATTGAGTGGTTTCTACCATGTTCGACTTTAGATCATTGTAATCACATGGATAGAATCGTACTTTGTGGAAGACGAGATGAAGACCTTGGGCATTTGTTTAAAAGCACTCATTTCTTTTTCCCCAGGTTGCAATGGAGTTTTGTATATTTAGCATGGATCCACATTTGTATGGTCGTGGCTATGCTCAAATTTGCGTCTGTATGACATAGATGTATGTTGTATGTCTGGTAGCTATGTCCAAGTTTGAGTCCTCTATCACATGGATCTATGCTGTATTATAGTAGCCATGCTTGTTTATTCCACTCATGGATCTTCCTTGTATTGGTTTGCAGATATGAGTTTGGTTACTTGCGTCTATGAGTCAACATACTGATGTACTACAGATGCCTACTTGATTGCATGCTTCGATCGAGCCAACATTTTGATCTCCTAGCAATGAATTGTTCTCAAAGCTCTCGTTTATCATATCACTTTAAGACTCATGCTTTGGATGGCATCCTGTTATACCAAAAACCTGTCACCATCATGTGACAAGACCTTTGACATACCTACTTTCCCTGAATCCCAGCTTCTGGAGTGAAGACTAAATGTTTTTTTATCAGTCTATCATACAAATTCCCAGCACCGTTCATGCCCCTTTAGCCAGGAGCAGTAACCCTGTTCACACTGCTTTTCATCAGTTGTCCACAAGTGGTGCCACCGCCTATCACCCTTGGTCCATACACGGTTATTACCAGAACCACTCTGTCATAGAAGGAGAAGCACGGTACCCTGGGTAAAAATGGAAAAAGAGAAGTTTCTTGAGGTTTCTAGATGATAAGCCTTGTGTAATTCCTTATCCCTACTATTGTGGGTTGGTTGAGCTCGAGATCCCTCATCCTAGGATCTTAGAGGCCACCTCACCCACTAATTTCTCAACCATCTCTATCCATTAAAGTTCTATAAATATGAGCTCGTAGCCATGGTTGAGGGGGGAACATGGAAGGTATTGTTATGTTGTTGGACTAATCCTTGGCCCAAGATCATTTGGAGAGAGCATAGAGAGCTAGAGTCAGAGCTTTTGGGGATGAAGAGCTGGTTTCATGGAGATGCATGTCAACACTAAGGCTTGGTTGTAAACTTCTTCATATTTCTAATGCAAGCTGATTTTATGTCCCATATATATTGTTGATGTTTGATTTCAGATATATATTGCTATATTCCTTAGTCACTAGCATAGATTAGTAGATCATATTCTGGTTGCTTTGATTTGTTTCATGTTGAACTCTTTTGCAGGTACACAAGTGAACTATCAAAGCCTTGCATTCCAGATATATACAACGTCTAGGGAGAGTTATCAACCTCTGTGATCTATTTGTTCTGGATCTGAACCATTTAGACCACCGGAACACCTTGTTGTCCGCAGGAGGTGAAATATTCCGAGCAACACCCTCAGGTACTCCAAGTGGATTGCAAACCTAGTGGTGGTAAGAAAGAAAAATGGATAAATCAGGTTGTGTGTGGATTTTAGAAACCTGAACAAGTGTTCCAAGAAAGATAACTATCCACTGCCTAAGATGGAACACCTGCTGTAGAAAGTCTCATGGGCTAGGGTTATGTCCTTCCTAGATGAATTCTCTGGATACAACCAAGTTGTTGTGCACCCTGATGACCAAGAGAAGACTGCCTTTACCACCCCCTGGGGAACCTTCATGTATGCTAAAATGCAATTTGGACTAATAAATGTTGGGGCTACTTTTCAGAGATCCATGGACCTAGATTTTGTAGGGTTGAAAGATAATTTTATGCTGATATATTTTGGATGACCTAACAGTTTACTCTCACAGCCATCATGACCACTTGCAGCATTTAAGGAAGGTATTTCTGAAGTGCAGAAGGTATTGAATATCATTGAACCCTAATAAGTCCCAGTTTGCACTCAGTGAAGGAAAACGCCTAGGCCATATAGTCTCAGCTGAAGGTGTAAATATCGATCCTGTAAGGGTGGAAGAAATTTAGAAGCTGTCAATATCGAGGTAAAAAAGAGACATTCAGTCCCTTTTAGGCAAGATAAACTTTGTCAGGAGGTTCATCCCTAATTTCTTTGAGCTGGTAAAGCATATAACAGTCATGCTGAAATAAGAGGCAGAAATAAAATGGACTAACCAGGAAAGAAACTCTTTTGAAGACATTAAAAAGGCTATCATGGAGGCCCCAACCCTAATTAGTCCTGATTACACTAAGAGTTTTTATATTTTCTCTTTTGCATCCTATGACACAGTGGCAACTGTACTATTACAAAATAATGATGAGGGTCTTGATCATCCAATTGCATTCTTCAGCAAAACCTTGAGAGATGCCGAGCTGAAGTATGACCCAATTGAGAAGCATGCTTATGCTCTCATAAAATCTTTGAATACTTTTAGAATTTATATTCTCCATGCCAAGGTCCTTGCATATGTCCCTTCAGCTGCTGTGAAGGATGTTTTGACTCAGCCTAACATTGATGGGAAGAGAGCTAAGTGGATTGCCAAGCTCATTGAGTTTGATATAGAGGTGGAACCCACTAAGCTGGTGAAGGGACTAGGTCTGGCCAAACTCATGGCCAAAGAGAACTGTGAACTGATGGGAATAAATTTCACATGTGTCAAATCAGCAAAGGTGCAGACTATGGTAGCAGTAGAAGTAGATCAAAATTAGAATGACATTCCATCAGTAGCTGAAAACATATCTTCATGTGAGTGGTACTCAGGTATTATTCAATTTTTGCAAAAATTAGAAGTTTCTCCTGATCTCACTCCTAACCAAGCACGAGTTCTTAAGTTAAAATTTGTTAAGTTTTGCATAATTGAAAAATTGCTGTACTGGAAAGATAAGTCTAGAATTTTGCTAAGGTGTCTAGATAAAGAGGAAGTAGAGCAGGTCATGCATCACTTTCATTCTAGCACATGTAGAGGCCACCACTATTGGAAAACCACAACCCACAAGATCTTAAATGCATGATACTATTGGCCAGTCCTCTTTACTGATGTATGCATTTGTAAGAGCCTGTGACTAGTGCCAAAGTTTTATAGGGAAGTAACAGCTCAAATCCTTACCCCTTAGGCCTATTGTGGTGAATGGGCCTTTCCAACAATGGGGTATGGATTTCATAGGTGAAATAAATCCATCTTCCAGTGGTCAGAATAAACGGATCTTAGTATCCACTGACTACTTTACCAAATGGATATAATCAGCACCCACCAGGAATGCCACTCATCAGGTCATCATGAGATTTTTATATGAGAATATCTTCAGCAGGTTGGGCTATCCAGTAAGGTTGGTAACTGATAATGCACTAGCTTTTAAAGTTGGGTCCTTAGTTAACATGTGTGAGTCAATGGGCATTCAACTGGTGCATTCCACCTCCTATTATCCACAAGACAATGGCTTGGCTGAGTCATCCAACAAAATTTTAGTCAGGATCATCAGGAAACTGCTGGAGACAAATCAGAAAAGCTAGGATTCAAAGCTTAAGTTTGCTTTATGGGCTGATAGGGTAACAAACAAAATATCCATAGGGACTTCTCCATTCAAGCTAGTTTATGGAACTGAGGCCATTTTTCCTCTCCAGTTCATTATTCCAGTGGAAAAGTTCTTTCAGGAAGAGGAATATGAACCAAATGATATGGTGAGAAGGATGATGGACTTGGTGGAGTTACAGCAAATCAGAGAGCAAGTAATAGGAAAATCAGAAGCACATCAATAGAGGATAAAGGGCATGTTTGACAAAAGCGCAAAAGTAGATAACTTCCAGGTTTGAGATTGGGTCCTCAAGTGGGATGCTGTCAGATAGGACAAGGGAAAACATGGAAAAATTGACTCTTTGTGGATTGGCCCTTTTGTGATAGCCCAGGTACATAAGAATAACACCTTCAAATTGGAGAATCTGGAAGGGTAAGAGGTATTTGATGGCCCAGTGAATGGGCAGTTTTTGAAACTGTACTTTATTTGAGGCTCTGAGGCCTTATTATTGTAAATTAGTAGATAGTAGGTTGTTTTTTATTACATAATAAACTCCATGACCAATGAAATAGTAAATGATAGTGTTAAGTTATCTAGTTGCTTGTAGGGAAAGGAATTTTGGTCTGGGATTCTTGGGACCTCACTGGGAGGGTCCCATCCCCAAGTAGAAGCCAGATGTTATCTCCCAAAATAAATTTATTTTGAAAGTAGGAAGAATCTTCTTGTGTAATGAAAGATATGAGTATCACTGACAATTTGAAAGTCTCTGTTTCTGAGTTGGATGAAAATTTTACAAGTTATATCTTTCGGTGGCTTAGGCGAGGACTATTATAGCTCATTAGCCACCGAAAATCTATGTTTTTGCGGCTAAACAGTTGAATGCAGGATGTTACTGAGAGAAATTCCTATGGCTTGGGGTACCACAACAGATAGCTTGACTCCATAAATCAATCCTTTCCAATTTGCAATAGAAAGTAAATGTCTAACACTAAAGGATCAGACCTCGTACCTTATTCCAGACAGTTGAAGTAGATCCCCGTTGAGCTTTCCAACTTCAGCTTGAATTGATAAATTACTTCCTCAACAACAAGTAAAGAATACAAGCATTCTATATATCATGGTGTTAGATCTATTCTAGCATATATAATCCACAATGTATAAGCATTTGAAATCATCCCATGGATAAAATATTCATTCAAACATACATTATTGGACAGGAAAAGATATTTCTATTAATATAAATCAGAGATTACAATAGATACAACCTCTATCGGCATGTCTACGAATCAGAGAAACTGAATCCCCCACTTGGGCCTCCACCATCTCAATCCTCCATCTCTTGACAGCAAGCTCACAAGCAAAAAGCAATCTTGGGAAGAACACAAAAGTGCTCCAAGGGACAAAGGGATGCAGACTCAAGCATTAGTTCTGGCAACAATGGACTATAGTTTCTTTTCTCTCAATTCTCTCATATGCCTTCAATGTACCATAGAGTTCCTTATATAGCTTTTCAAAGGGGTAATGAAAGGTCGAATCTGAGCGATATCAAGGCATAGGGAAGGCCAGGAGTCAAGTGAGTCGGATCCATGTCAAGTAAAACTCCAAAAGGATTTGGATTTTGTACACATCCCGATGTACACGGTTTTAGTGGTCAAACCGGGGTATATACACGATTAGAGGTTTAAAAGTGACGTGTATCATTTTTCACATGTTTTTAGGGATGGTCAAGGAAACATCAAAGGACAAAAAATGGTCCAAGGGTTATAAGGAGTCTATAGAAGGACATGGGAAGGCCATACAAAGTGTGATTCACCTGGAGTGGTAAAATCAACTATAAAAGATGCCCCCTAATGTGTGAGGTCAGAGGGGTCATACGATGGCCGAAATACATTATAAGTCCATCCCAGAAGTGGAGTGATGAAGAATCCCAAATGGAAGACCAGCCACCCAATCATCATAGTACAATAATACAACTCTGCACATAACTACAAATACATATAGCAGTCTCGGATACATAAGAGTACACTGGCCATGAATAGGCATGATACAAGATATCACATAAGTGTTCATCGCCATGTAAAATATACATATATCAGAATCTCCATGATGAAGATATATAAAAGACCATGATCTCCATAATTGTTGAAGATATATAACAGATCAAGATCTCCATAGTGGCTAGAAATGTCTGACATATACTGGAATCAAGTCACAAGAGCTGAAATATCATGAACACTGGCATGATCAAGGAGGTAGCATATAAGAGATGCCACCAATCTGGAAAGTCTTCTACACAAACTGCTATGATTACATGTCCTACTATGTGAATAGAGGTGTCGAGGTCGAACATAGTAGTCCATCATCTGATTACCGGTCATTAATGTATACCGTTAACAGACGCAAGATCACCCATCAATAATGAAAATGGGAATCAAGGTACTAGAGTGCAAACTAACAAGTGTGAATAAATGTGTTGAGGTCGAACACTTGAGGGGATCCATCGATCAGGGGACATTGATGTATTCCCAAAGACCGTCGATGGCGAGAGAACCTGCCACTGATGACTGCAAGTCTCAAGGCACTCAACATGACTCTAGAATCCAATCCCAGAATAAATGATCTGAATTTGATGGGATGAAATCTGCTGGAAGGAGGGCATTAAGGCATCCCCCATCATCTAACATGAGGTACTCAGCAAAGCTATATAATGTGGAAGGACTCGATCATAACGTGCACGAACTAGTAACTGTACCGGGAATGGCCGACATGCAAAGTCAAGATAATTGAGGAATGGCCGAATCAGGTTTCAAATTCCTTTGAACAAGAGAATAACGGGGTATGGTGACTGAAAAAAGGCAGCATAGACTCGATATACAAACTGGGACATATCTGCGACACAGGAGGCATCTATAGAGGCTCCATGGGGACTGGAAGCTTAACTAGTCGGTGGAGATAAACTCAGATAAACGAGTACAACTCCTAAATTCAAACTATAAACCCAACTAATAGATGTGATATACAGTTCTCTGTTTGAAGGAAACACGACTCGACAACTCCCAAAGATAACATCTTTCCTTGTCCAGCGTTTTGGTTTCTTTTAGTTTTTTGGACTTTTTCAAATATTTAAAAAGCTTGAAAAAGAATAAAATTGCTTTATAGTTACAGACTAGGAGGAGATGAGTGTCATCAGGGCAAACAAACTAGTTCCAAGGAGTGGAACATACCTATGCTCAATGCAAGGATACATGTGTAGGATATCGACACTCGGGGGAAAATACCCTCCAGGTAAAAAGGGAATCAAGCTGCAAAGGATAAAAAAATGGCTCTGCATGGCTAGACATGAGACAAGCTCGGGCTCTATGGCTGAAACGCAATGTCAGGGAAGCCAACATAAAGCTCAATAAGGTAGGAAAAGCTCATGATAATTCATTCACAACTTGACATGAGGGAGTCCTGAGGGAAATAGGCCAGCAAAAAATCAAGAGGAGTATGAGGCTCTTGCGAAATGTCATGGCAGTACTATACAACGGACTCCCACACCCTAAAGGAGAAACCGTCAGCATGGGAAACAAATGCAAATAAGGCTCTAACTAGGGTACCCATTTAAGGTGAAGCTCTACAACTCATATCATGCCACTTCTAAAACAACAAGAAGGTTTTGTGACATAATAGAGTGGGTTCGTACCTAAGGTTATGATGAAATGGTCATAAGGTCATGAAAAATGCAAACGGTGATGAAACCTAACTTATATTCCAGTTTAGACATGATATCTAAGATCGGCATGAATGGGTCAATCCAACGGCTAAAACGACACTGAAAAAGGTCCTCTACATCATGAATTAGGTCAAAAACAGTCCAAAATGATTAGAAATTGTCGAAACTATAGGAAAGGGGGTAAAAATTTTCAAAAGTTTGAAAAAATTCTATTCATATTAAAGAATTCAAGATATTATAAAACATTTGAAATTTTTACCCATTTGAGCTTGGATTTTCAACAGTGAATTCCAGGAGATCCAGCTGGTGGAATCCACTACCGTTTCTTCCAGGTATTTACTCATGCTCTTCTCTTCCATTTTAATGCATTTTTTATCAAATTCCATGGTCAATTGAGTTTTCTAGGCCAAACTAAAAAGGGCGCTGCGGCCCACGTCGAAATCGAGGGTTTTTCCACGTATAGGGTTGGATATACATGGAAAATGCCCCCAAAGTTACGTACATATGCGGCTGTTTGGAAAACAGTCGCGTATGAGGCGGCGCATAAGGTTTTCAAGCAATCTAATGGGCAAATTTGCAATTTTTTATGCAAGATGGTCCTAGAGTGGAGAGAGCGTGAACATGGTGAGGTAGAGGAGGCAGTAAGGGTCGATCTAATGGCTCAACAGGCTCTACGTGCATGTGGACTCTATAAGTTTTGGTGTCTTGGTGGCTTGAGGGCCAAACTAAGACTAATACAGATGCTGGTGGATTACTGGGATCTAGACTACGAGTCCTTCTAGATAAATGGGATGTCCCTCACTATAGAGGTGGATAACATATACTTCATTACTGGGCTTTCCTGATGGGGGGAGGTAGTGAACCTTCGGTCTTGTGGTGGGCCAGGAGGTGGCCTGACTATCGATGAGTACATTGTAGTGTACTTCTATCCAGACATAGAGAAGGTGGTGTTGCAGCTGCAACATTTTCCCAAAATTCTAAAAATTTTAGGACCCTCCTTTGCTTGAATCAGTTGGATTTTCTTCTTGAAATTGGTCTAAGAACTTTCAGAAAGACTTTGCTTATGCTTGGATTGAGCTACCCATTGTTTTGATTCCTCCTATGATGCCTTAAGTAATCTAATTTTGATCAAGTTCTATTGCTGCCCTTAAGCGCATTTGAAAACATGCTGGAATCAAGAAAATGATTTGTTTTGATTTTCCACCGTTGCGGGTGGATCTTAGCTTTGGTCTTCTGCAGTTGCAGATGGATTTTTGTTTTTCGGAAAGAAAAACCTTCCGACTTCCGACCTGTTGGTTTTTTCATGTCGGAAACTTTTTTGTTTGGCATCGAAAGCTTTTATGATCACTTCTTCCGCCGTTGCGGATGGGTTTTCGATTTTGACTTTCGGTTTTCTCCCGATTCGAGTGCTTTTTTTACTGTTTTTGAGTTTTGAATCGGAACCTATTATCGTGTCATTTTTCCCCGTTGCGGAAAGATTTAAAATTTCATCTCCTGATCGAAAACCTTCCGATGTCCGATCTTTAAACTGCTACCTGATGTGTAACCAGATCGGAAGGCTTGACGCTTTGATCATCCGCCGTAGCGGAAGAACGTTCGCTTCCATCCTCCGATTCGAAAACCTTCCGATGTCCGATCTAATGATATATATATATTTTCCATGCATGTCTCCATGGCCGGGTCTACACTTTAGCCGTCCGCCGTTGCGGAAGGGATATTACTTCCAACCTCCGATGCAAAAGCTCTTCGATGTCCGATATTTTCTCCTCACACGTGTGAGAAAATATATATATACAGGGACGGTGTATTGTTATTCCATTGTTATTTTAACTGCCAAGCACTGTCGCTGTTGAGCTGTCATTTTCTTGAGGTAGTGAAGGTCCTCGGTGTCGGTGTACCTACATCTAGGTGGCAGCTGTGGAAGACTGACCGTCATCGACCCGCCATACTCGCCGTATTTCCAGGTAGGCTCCTTTACGTCATTTTTCCCGTTCCATTTGAACTGTTAGTGGTTTTCTACATTGGTTTTAGGTCCCCAGCCATTTTCCTCATACCGCTAGGGTATACGCCTATATAAGTGGAGATTTTATCTTATTTGACCATGAAAGGGCAGTTTAACCTTCTGAGCAGCTTTGTTTTTCCACCACCGTTCATTTTAATACCCTGCGCATAGGGATTGAGAGGTTTCGGCGCAGATGGCTGTTACATCGTCTGCACGAAACTGCCCTTCATAGTTATGATAGGTATGAGGTAGGTTTTCCATGAACGGCTTTAGGGGTTTTGGGACTGTTTATCCCATGGTGCGTTACCCGTATTTGAAGCCCTAGCCATTTTCACCTACGCGGTTCTGCGCATCCTCGTCGAGCTTAGTATTGAACCCGTGGCTTGCTGGAGGGGATATGTATTTTCTATTGGTGCATAGGCATGGAACCATTGAGAAAACCTCATAGTTAATACTGTTGTTGCCCGCATCGCTTAAACCCTAGCCGTTTTGTACCTATGTACTTCAAACTACCCCGTAGAGCTCAGCGGTCGAGCCTCAGCCTGTGGGAGGAATTTTATCTTTATTCTTAGTTTGTTGACCAGAGGGGCGTGGGTATGGTTTTGCTAAGGTGCCATAAAAAACCTGCGTAATTGCTACTGTTTTTCCTCACAGCGAAAGGACCATGGCATGCATAGAAAGCAGAAATGTGTTGCATATTAATGTAGATCTTCTTCTGTCTTGAATATGATTGATAGAATTGTTTAGTATCCTACAGCAGTGGTAGATTGCACATTTTTGCTGTATATAACTTGTTTCCCACTGCCCATTGGGTTTAATAATTTTGTTAGTCAGGACATTTCAGTCCATACACACATATTTTTAACAAATTGCTGTCATGATACACATAGAAAAAGTAAAACGCTGCACACTGTCATATAAATGTCTGCACCTTGAATTTCTACATATTACAATGTTATATATGGCAGGAAGAATTTGAATCCACCATGTCCAAGAGGCAGAAGAAGAAGGCCCCTGTGGTCAAAGAAAAGCCGAAGGTAGAGGTTGTCATGAAGACCGAATACATATATGAAGACACTCAATGTGTTTCTGGTGTTGAACCTGAGTACAAATGGGGTGAAATATATAGATTGATTTCCCGCAGGGAGGTTCCTGACATGGGCCTCGAAGAAGAATCCATCTATGCTAACATAGAGAAATCTTCTCTCATGAAAGTTGCCACCAGACCAGACCTGTTCCCATGCTCTGAGGTAATTGGATGGATTCTTCCACAGGAAGATATAACCACAATGATCCTGGGGAACGTTGAAAAGCAAGGCTATGCTGCTTACAGCCCTAGATATGTGGCTCTAGCCTATCACTTGCCAGAAGCTTAGGTGTTCTTATCTGATGAATGGTTAAACAACATAAGAATGGACCTTATAGAAACCATGAAAAGAATGCTACTAGCTGGTAAGCATTTTAGAACCAGAGTAACATGCGAATATGATACTGCAAGTTTAAGGGTTCCATACAGATTCATAGCCTTGATGCTCAACAAAATATTTGGACGAGCTCATGGCATGTTTTTCAAACTAGAATGGATACCCATCATATTTTATGTTGCAACCCAGGGGACAATCTTCAACTGGGCTAGCCTTGTATCGAGCAGTCTTTCTTCTTGCTTGGCCGCAGCCTTGGGAGGAGAATCCCAGAAAATATATGAATTCTATATGAGTTCAATACTGATAGACTGTATACTATGCAACCAGCCTTTCCCTGGTCTCAGGTGCATCTAGGACAGGGAAATAATGCCTGTTTATGCTGCTTATAGACCACTGTGGGAACACCAGTACCACAACCACTACAGAGAAGTCTGTGAGCACTTCATTATGCCACTATACACACTCATTTTCTGGAAAGAGTGTGACTGTATGTCGGAAGAGGCCATGCGAGTAATAGTGGATCACACAGACTACTATTTGACCGAACATGGCATGTATTTCAGTATGTTTGGAGGCTCGAGAGCACCTTCCCTATTGCCAAAATATGCAACTGAATACATTGTCCATAAGGAGGTGGTCAGACAAGTGTTCCTATATGGGATAGGTAGTTTCCTATTTGAACAAAAGAAGACTGCTTATCCTCCCTTACCTTTCCGACTAGCAAGCTACAGGTTCACTAAGGTGAATCAAGCTGGTGAATTCATAGAGGGTCTAGAGAGATTCCACTTTGGCGAGATTCCCTATCATAGAAATGACTCCCAAGGTAAAGTTGTGGAGCATTGTAAAGAAAACAAGGTGCATTTTGAATATACTCACCATTTTTATAGGGAAGAATCTGTCTTCCGGAATGCCCCGAACATGACTGCACTAAAGAGAAGGTTCATGAGGAAAATCACCACCAAAGGTGGAAAATGGGGTGATCAGGATAAGGCTAAGGAAGAAGCCAAATGAAGGGATGAAGAAGCCCAGAGGTTGGCAAAAGAAGCTGTAGAAAGGATACATACAGAAGAAGAAAGAAGAGCTGCTCAGGAAGCAGCAGAGAAAGCAAAGGAAACAGCTAAAGAAGTAGAGGAAGCAAAGAGAAAACTCGATGAGGAGCTTCAAGAGAAAGAATCTGAAAGGATAAAGTTGACACAGCAGTCAGCTTCGAAAACAGTAGCAGGGAAGACCCAGGAGGTGGAGAACCCGAGATTTAGACCCCTCAAGTACCTGCTACGAGCATACCCATGTTCCCCACACTCAATCTGTTCCCTTTTGTGCAGGAAAAGGGAAAGGAAATCCCTGATTTCAACACTGTATATTATGATAGGGCAACAAACAGAATAATAAAAAGGATAGAGAAGAAAATTGAGGCGTAAGGTCTACCTGGTAAAATGATAACGGATACGGCCATTATGTTAGGAACAGACCAAGATCTAAGATTTACTCTAAGAGTCGGGTCTGCATTTATCCAAGCTTCAGAGGATAATGTAGGAAAGATAATAGCTGAATTGAAGCAGTCCAAGGAATCCTTGGTTCAGTTGAAAGATACGTTGAGGAAAGAGAGGGCAGACAACAACAGGCTCAAAAGGAAATATGAAGATCTGCAAAGGGAAGTGAAGTCCTGAAGAGCTGAAGTACAGGCCCTCCAGGTAGAAATACAAGTCAAGGAAACAACACAAGAGGCCCTAGAAAAAGTGCAGAAGGAATGCCAAGATCTAAAGAGTGAGAAGGAACAACTACTGGCAAAGGTGGAAGAACTGGAAGAGCAGCAGAAGATCCTCTTGCAGGCCAATGATCTGCACACCCAAGAACTGAGAAAGGAACATCAGGAGCATATTTCTTCTTTGAATACTGCTTTGGAAGTGGTAAGAGAACAGCAGGTTAACCTCCAGCCTTTCAAGGAGCATGTATTGACCCAGAAAACCAAGATGCTGCAGCTACAGACTACTGTTGAAAAGGAAAGGTGTAGAGTGCTGTAGATCAACGGCCGATTGGAGGAGATCCTGGAAATTGCATCCTACTTTGTGGACAGATCCCAGGACGTCCTAGAGGTCTTAACTGCATGAATGGCAAGGTTGGAGAACAACGAAGAAACCCCAGTAGAGCTACCATCAAAAGACCAGCAGGCCCTCAAACGAGACTATAACCTAGTGGAGTTTGCTATTAACATCGCTGAAGACTTCAAGAAGGCAGTTAAAAGGACCAAGGGATTATGCACCGAGTATTTTAGAAGTATTCTCATTACATATAACCGGTGCCAGATAGAAGCTGAATAGAGGCTTGAAGCTTTCCCAGATCACGATGCCTTTGTGGAGCTATTGCAGAAGAGATTCCAGGAGGAAGAAGCTAAGGTACAGAATATCAAAGCCTTGGATGATCTGATCTTAAGAAGTGAAGTAGATCATCCAGCTATCAGTGTACAACTTCTGGAAGATCAACTCTGATTGAGTACATCCAGGGTTGAGGCTATCAAGAATCAGGATGAGAAGTTTGAGATAAATATTCAGTTTTTGGAGCCGTGTGCTTTTGAAGGCATCGCTAGTGAAGCTGCAGCATGGAAGAAGTTTCTAGACAGTCAAGTGCGCCCCTCCTCATGAAGGATCGGTCATTATTGTAATTTGTAACTTTTTGTAAAACATTTAAAAAAAATAGAACGTTGGGAGACGAGAGGTTGGGAATCCCAAAGGTCACTTTGGGCAGCCCAACAGTCTGACCCTTTTGTATAAATGAAAAGACTTAGAAGGAGAAAGGGATTTTTTCCCAGTGAGACTGGTGAAGACATATTGTAAGAAGAACTATTTCCTTTTGCAATAGAAAATTACAGTTTGCTTGTTGGAGAAAGCTTGGTGGAAAATTCCATTGTGGTGCTATGGATTTGTTGAAGAGGAACTGTTTTGTTTTCAGCTTTGTGTCCATTAACCGTGAGATCGTTCTAACTCATTGAACCTATGTTCTTGTATGAATGTTTTCCGGTTTATTTATGAATATTTCCACTATGAGTAATGAATGTTGTTCATAAATGATTGGCTATCTGGTTGTGAAATATCCTGAATTGTTCATGCAAGGTAGAAAGAAATAATCAGCTAGCTGTAGTTTCTCTTTATGTTGCATGCACACTTTACATTACTCATTATAAAATTCAGTTTGCTCCCCGGCGATAGATAGATAGGTAATTAGTTTCATTTCATGGCTGCATATGTGATTGGGAGGCTTGGGAGCCTAAGACGAGAGGTAAGAACCTGTGCATCACATTGTGTCGCTCCTCGCATCCTTGTCATCCTGCATTGTTAATTAGGCATGTGCATTTCTTGCATTGAGTCAAAAATACAAAAACTCGATGGACCGGGCCGCAACCGGTAAAAACTTTGTTTTGTTTCTTGACCTACGGTAGCCGGACCACAAACCGGACGGATTCCCTATACCAAAGAGTCAACGGTCTAGTTGGGAACGTTGACTGGGGAGAATCCCTTACTGTTGTTTCCTGAGAATGTCCAGGCCTCAACAGTTTTGGCGCTAGAAGGAGGGCCGCCAGTGAATGGCTGGCTGTGGAAACTAATTTTTTCGCAAGATTACCCCACCAGCGGAAGTTTAAAGCTTGTAACTCTACCCAAACACTTACGTGTTTTGGTTATACCTTAAAGTAAGAAAGCCTGTTCTCACCCTACATTGCTTTTTTTATTTTGCATATGCCTATGGCTGGTATAAATGCGAATCAGCCCAACCCACTGCCAGCATGGAGAGCCAGATCCCCTCTGAACCTTACACCGCCCTTGCATAACCTACCTCAGGCCTTTGACAAGCTGTTGCCTAGGTTTGAACCTGAAGAAAGGACGGCTGTAGATGACCACCAGCAAAGCTTTTACCTAGCATTAGAAGGGATAAGGTCTGGGGAGTATGAAGATGTGGTCTGTAGACTTTTCCCGCACACCCTGAAAGGAGCAGCAGCATCTTGGTATTTCAGTCTCCCTGCAAATTCTATTCCCGACTGGAATACTTTTGAAAGAATATTCAGAAGCAAATATGCATCTCATAGAACTCATGCCTCACTTATGAAAGGTCTTGGTTGGTTAAGAAAAGAGAAGAATGAGAAAGTATGTAGTTTCACTCAAAGATTTTCAATGTACCTAAAGAACTTTTCTGAAAATGAGAGACCCTCAGACAAGGTCTTAATTGAATATTTTACCTTAGCCCTAGGACCTGAGCTGGCCATGTTTGCCAAGATGAAGGCCAAACCTACATTGGTGGAAACTTATGAAGAGGCCGAAAGAATAGAGGCTGAGAGGGAAAGCGTAGAAGATTATCCGGATCTACTTGGAAAGGAGACTACAGATAGAAGAGCTTTACCGCTATCTAAACCTAAAGAGGATCACTCACTAGACTATCAGGGAATGTTGAAAATGATGCAAAAGTTATCCAACAGAATAATTGATCTGGAAAAGGGAAGGGATATTCAGAAAACTTATAAGCCCCACTATCCGAAAAGAGAGGATAATAACCAATGGAAAATCCCTCCCCCAAATCTAGCCTCAATAAATATAACAGAAATAGGGGGGGATAATTTCTGTACTTTTCACCAGCAACCTCACTCTGAGAAGGAGTGCCCTCAATGGCTGAATTCCATGTATTTAGTCATGAATAAGTTGCTGAACTCCAAATTGACTGAAGACAATAGTAAAGGAAGAAAAGAACAGACCATAGAGAAGCAAGATGATGATACAATATTCTCATGGAATGGTGTTTCGCTGTTCAACACAGAAGAAAATGCTCTCAAGTCTCAACATGTATCTACAGCTACAAAAGATAAGAACCTGGAAATTAAGGAAAATGCAATACTTCCAAAGGTTGAAGAGTTGCAAGAGAAAGTCAAGAGGCAGGTAGATGTGAATGCTAAAGATGACACGCCTAAAGCCACTCCTTGCAAACAGGAAACAGAGCCACTCGTCGAACCTGCCAAACTTGTGGAAGATGATGAGGGCGAAAAAGCTGACAAATTTAAAGAGGAGATGCCCACAAAAAACCAACCTATGGAAGAAAAGATCGAATTACCTAGGACAAGGAAAACTAGCGCTCCACCTTTCCTTGTGACTCTTGAAATTTTGAATCATAAGGTGCATAATTGTTTGGTGGACTCTGGATCATCGATGAATGTTATGCCTCCGGTAGTTTGCAAAAAACTTAATGGGCAGCTAAAACCTACTATTTGGGATGTCACTCAGCTAGACAAGACTAGTGTCAAAGTAGTGGGGGAGATGGAGAATGTTCTGATTCCATTGTCTGCAAATAAAAGGATATGTCATTACATTGACATTGTAGTAGCAAACATACCTGATGGTTATGGAATGATCCTGAACCAAGATTGGACAGCAAGACTAAATGGGTACTTTGCTTCAGATTGGTCTCACTTGTGGTTACCTCAGAAGGGCAGCCCAAACCTGATTAATATATTGAGAGAGCCCTACATGAAGCACAATGTCACTAAGCTAGGAGAGGGAAATGAATCTGCTGATTCTGTCCTGGGAAATTATCTGACTGAGTTTGAGTTAAGACATCTTACTTCAAGAAAGGCCAGTTCTATCACTGACACTCAGCCTGAGCTCCTTCATCTTCCTCAGGCTATAAGAGATGATTGTAGGATAGTAGACATGTGTTCAGTTTCAAAAACAACACAGCTAGATCATGGTTAAACAACTCATGTTTATAATTCAGCCCACCCCTTAACTCCCCATGATTAAAGATTTTCAGGAGTGGGCATTAATTTTCCTTTTCTTTGCTTTGTACATAAATAAATTGGTTTTGTGTTCTTTAATGCTTTGATGCTTTTTCTTTTGACTATTTGATTTGATGCTGTTTTATTTTATTGCTTTGCTATCATTTCGTTTGGTTTTGAATAAAGAGGCAAACTATTGGTTGCAATGGAAACATCAGGGTTCTTTATTAACTAAAATTTTGAGTAAAAGACTGTGCTTTAAAGTATAAAGTGTCTTCTAGTAGCAGTGTTCCTAGCTGGCAATGCATTCATTGAAGTCTTACTTAAACCCCTGTAAATAACTCAGAAGTAAAAGAGGTCTGGAATACTATTTAGAGGCTCCATCCATTTCACATATTAAATATCCAAAGGGGTGATAGGAAAATACCCACGGAAAGGAAGCAGAGTGAACAGTATGTCATATATAAATGATCCCATGCCATAATTTCAGAAAAGCTAAAAGCTATCAAGAGTCAAAACTCCTTAAAGAAACAATACATATCAAAGCAAAGTATCAAAGCATGAAGTTCTAAATTGCCAAAAGATCCTCTCCGTCCGTGGACTGAAACATGAAGCACACTGTTCACACAAAAGGACACTATGGGATAGAGATACTTGAATTAAAATTCAGAAAGAAAGGCATGCAGGAGGACTCATATCAAAAGAACCAAAGTTCAAAAGGCACAAAAGCCCAGTTGGCATGGGAATGAGGAACAAAAGGATAATACTGTTTACTATCTGTTACAATCCTGTGGTGTCCATGCTGGAAACTACCTAAGGACAGGAAAAATAAACCTCACTTATTTGGCCTCAAAAGAGTTATTCAGACTTGCAATATTTCTGATGTTACCATCTCCCAAGGAATAGACTACTACTCAATGGTTTAAATGCTTAAGTTGGCCAGCCCGAGGATAAAGACATCTAGAAGATTTCAACTTTTTATTTTAGACGGTATTGCACTAGGAAGGAGTTAATTTAGAAATATGAGGTTCACCAGGTAGTCGCCAATTGTTGCAGCTGCAACATTTTCCCAAAATTCTAAAAATTTTAGGACCCTCCTTTGCTTGAATCAGTTGGATTTTCTTGTTGAAATTGGTCTAAGAACTTTCAGAAAGACTTTGCTTATGCTTGGATTGAGCTACCCATTGTTTTGATTCCTCCTATGATGCCTTAAGTAATCTACTTTTGATCAAGTTCTATCGCTTCCCTTAAGCACATTTGAAAACATACTGGAATCGGAAGATGATTTGTTTTGATTTTCCACCGTTGCGGGTGGATCTTAGCTTTGGTCTTTCGCAGTTGCGGATGGATTTTTGTTTTGCGGAAAGAAAAACCTTTCGACTTCCGACCCGCTGGGTTTTTCACGTCGGACTCTTTTTTGTTTGGCATCGGAATATTTTATGATCACTTCTTCCGCTGTTGCGGATGGGTTTTCGATTTTGACTTTCGGTTTTCTCCCGATTTGAGTGCTTTTTTTACTGTTTTTGAGTTTTGAGTCAGAACCTTTTATCGTGTCAGTTTTTCCCGTTGCGGAAAGATTTAAACTTTCATCTCCTGATCGAAAACCTTCCGACGTCCGATCTCTCAACTGCTACCCGATGTTTAACCAGAGTGGAAGGCTTGGCACTTTGATCGTCCGCCATAGCGGAAGAACGTTCACTTCCATCCTCCAATTCAAAAACCTTCCGACGTCCGATATAATGATATATATATATATATATTTTTTCCATGCGTGTCTCCACGGCTGGGTCTATGCTTTTTCCTTCTGCCGTTGCAGAAGGGATATTACTTCCAACCTCCGATGCAAAAGCTCTCCGATGTACAATATTTTCTCCTCGCACGTGTGAGAAAATATATATATACGGGAACAGTGTATTGTTATTCCATTGTTATTTTAACTGCCAAGCACTGTCGCTGTCGAGCTGTCATTTTCTTGAGGTAGTGAAGGTCCCCGGTGTTGATGTACCTACATCTAGGTGGCAGCTGTGGAATACTGACCGTCATCGACCCGCCATACTCGCCGTATTGCCAGGTAGGCTCCTTTACGTTGTTTTTTCCCGTTCCATTTGAACTATTAGTGGTTTTCTACGGTGGTTTTAGGTCCCCGGCCATTTTCCTCATCCCGCTAGGGTATATGCCTATATAAGTGGATATTTTATCTTATTTGACTGTGGGAGGGCAGTTTAACCTTCAGAGCAGCTTTGTTTTTCCACCACCGTTCATTTTGATACCCTGCGCATAGGGATTGAGAGGTTTCGGCGCAGACGGCCATTACGCCGTCTACACCAAACTTCCCTTCATATTTATGATAGGTATGAGGTAGGTCTGCCATGAATGGCTTTAGGGGTTTTGGGACTGCTTATCCCATGGTGCGTTACCCGTATTTGAAGCCCTAGCCATTTTCACCTACGCGGTTCTGCGCATCCTTGTCGAGCTTAGTATCGAACCTGTGGCTTGCTGGAGGGGATATGTATTTTCTATTGGTGCATAGGCATGGCACCATTGAGAAAAACTCATAGTTACTATTGTTGTTTCCCGCATCGCTTAAACCCTAGACGTTTTGTACCTATGTACTTCAAACTACCCCGTAGAGCTCAGCGGTCGAGCCTCAGCCTGTGGGAGGAATTTTATCTTTATTCTTAGTTTGTCGACCAGAGGGGCATGGGTATGGTTTTGCTAAGGCGCCATAAAAAACCTGCGTAACTGCTACTATTTTTCCTCGCAACGAAAGGACCATGGCATGCATAGAAACCATAAATGTGTTGCATATTAATGTAGATCTTTTTCTGTCTTGAATATGATTGATAGAATTGTTTAGTATCCTACAACAGTGGTAGATTGCACATTTTTACTGTATATAACTTGTTTCCCATTGCCCATTGGGTTTAATAATTTTGTTAGTCAGGACATTTCAGTCGATACACACATATTTTTAACAAATTGCTGTCATGATACACATAGAAAAAGTAAAACACTGCACACTGTCATATAAATGTCTGCACCTTGAATTTCTCAATATTACAATGTTATATATGGCAGGAAGAATTCGAATCCACCATGTCTAAGAGGTAGAAGAAGAAGGCCCCTATGGTCAAAGAAGAGCTGGAGGTAGAGGTTATCATGAAGACCGAATACATATATGAAGACACTCAATGTGTTTCTGGTGTTGAACCCGAGTACAAATGGGGTGAAATATATAGATTGATTTCCCGCAGGGAGGTTCCCGACATGGGCCTCGAAGAAGAATCCATCTATGCTAACATAGAGAAATCTTCTCTCATGAAAGTTGTCACCAGACCAGAGCTGTTCCCATGCTCTGAGGTAATTGGATGGATTCTGCCCCAGGCAGATATAACCACAATGATCTTGGGGAACGTTGAAAAGCAAGGCTATGCTACTTATAGCAATGGATATGTGGCTCTAGCCTATCACTTTCCAGAAGCTCAGGTGTTCTTATCTGATGATTGGTTAAACAGCATAAGAATGGACCTTATAGAGACCATGAAAAGAATGCTACTAACCGGTAAGCATTTTAGAACCAGAGTAACAAGCGAATATGATACTGCAAGCTTAAGGGTTCCATATAGATTCATAGCCTTGATTCTCAACAGAATATTTGGACCAGCTCATGGCAGGTTTTTCAAACTAGAATGGATACCCATCATATTTTATGTTGCAACCCAGGGGACAGTGTTCAACTGGGCCAACCTTGTATTGAGAATTCTTTCTTCTTGCTTGGCCACAGCCTTGGGAGGAGAATCCCGGAAAAGGTCTGAATTCTATATGAGTTCAATACTGATAGACTGTATACTGTGCAACCAGCCTTTCCCTGGTCTCAGGTGCGTCTGGGACAGGGTAAGAATGCCTGTTTATGCTCCTTATAGACCACTGTGGGCACACTAGTACCACAGCCACTACAGAGAAGTCTGTGAGCACTTCATTATGCCACTATACACACTCATTTTCCGGAAAGAGTGTGACTGTATGTCGGAAGAGGCCATGCGAGTAATAGTGGATCACGCAAACTACTATTTGACCGAACATGGCATGTATTTCATAGTGTTTGGAGGCTTGAGAGTGCCTTCCCTATTCCCAAAATATGCAACTGACTACATTGTCCATAAGGAGGCGATCAGACAAGTGTTCCTAGATGGGATAGACAGTTTCCTGTTTGAACACAAGAAGACTGCTTATCCTCCCTTACCTTTTTGACTAGGAAGCTACAGGTTCACTAAGGTGAAGCAAGCTGGTGAATTCGTAGAGGAGCTAGAGAGATTCCACTTTGGTGAGATTCCCTATCACAGAAATGACTCCCAAGGTAAAGTTGCGGAGCATTGTAAAGAAAACAAGGTGCATTTCGAATATACTCACCATTTTGATAGGGAAGAATCTATCTTCCGGAATGCCCCGAACATGACTGCACTAAAGAGAAGGTTCACGAAGAAAATCACCACCAAAGGTTGAAAAGGGGGTGAGCAGGCTAAGGTTGAGGAAGAATCCAAATGGAGGGATGAGGAAGCCTAGAGGTTGGCAAAAGAAGCTGCAGAAAGGCTACATATAGAAGAAGAAACAAGAGCTGCTCAGGAAGCAGCAGAGAAAGAAAAGGAAGCAGCCAAAGAAGCAGAGGAAGCAAAGAGAAAACTCGATGAGGAGCTTCAAGAGCAAGAATATGAAAGGATAAAGTTGACACAGCACTCAGCTTTGGAAATAGCAGCAGGGCAGACCCAGGAGGTGGAGAACCCCGAGATTCAGACCCCTCAAGTACCTGCTACCAGCATACCCATGTTCCCCACACTCAAGATGGTCCCTTTTGTGCAGGAAAAGGGAAAGGAAATCCATGATTTCAACACTGTATATTATGATAGGGAAACAAAGAGAATAATAAAAAGGACAGAGAAGAAAATTGAGGCAGAAGGTATACCTGGTAAAATGATAACGGATACGGCCGTTATGTTAGGAACAGACCAAGATCCGAGATTTACTCTAAGAGCCAGGTCTGGATTTATCCAAGCTTCAGAGGATAATGTAGGCAAGATAATAGCTGAATTGAAGCAGTCCAAGGAATCCTTGGTTCAGTTGAAAGAATCGTTGAGGAAAGAGAGGGAAGACAGCAATAGGCTCAAAAGGAAATATGAAGATCTGCAAAGGGAAGTGAAGTCCTCAAGAGCTAAAGTACAGGCCCTCTAGGTAGAAATACAGGTCAAGGAAATAGCACAGGAGGCCTTAGAAAAAGTGCAGAAGGAATGCCAATATCTAAAGAGTGAGAAGGAACAGCTACTGGAAAAGGTGGAAGAATTGGAAGAGCAGTAGAAGATCCTCTTGCAGGACAATGATCTACACACCCAAGAACTGAGAAAGGAACATCAGGAGCAGATTTCTTCTTTGACCACTACTTTGGAAGCGGCAAGAGAACAGCAGGTTAACCTCCAGCCTTTCAAGGAGCACGTATTGACCCAGAAAACCAAGATGTTGCAGCTGCAGACTGCTATTGAAAAGAAAAGGTGTAGAGTACTGGAGATCAAGGACTGATTGGAGGAGATCCTGGAAACTGCATCCTACTTTGTGGACAGATCCTAGGATGTCCTAGAGGTCTTAACTGCATGAATGGAAAGGTTGGAGAACAACAAAGAAACCCCAGCAGAGCTACCTTCAAAATACCAGCAGGCCCTCAAACGGGACTATAACCTAGTGGAGTTTGCTATTAACACCGCTGAAGACTTCAAGAAGGCAGTTAAAAGGACCAAGGGATTATGCACCGAGTTTTTCAGAAGACTTCTCATTACATACAACCGATGCTATATAGAAGTTGAAGAGAGGCTTGAAGCTTTCCCAGATCACGATGCCTTTGTGGAGCTATTGCAGAAGATATTCTAGGAGGAAGAAGCTAAGGTACATAATATCAAAGCCTTGGATGATCTGATCTTGAGAAGCGAAGTAGATCATCCAGCTGTCAGTGTACAGCTTCTGGAAGATCAGCTCCGATTGAGTACATCTAGGGTCAAGGCTATCAAGAATCAAGCTAAGAAGTTTGAGATAAATATTCAGTTTTTGGAGCCGTGTGCTTTTGAAGGCATCGCTAGTGAAGCTGCAGCGTGGAAGAAGTTTCTAGATAGTCAAGTGGGCCCCTCCTCTTGAAGGATCGGTCATTATTTTAATTTGTAACTTTTTGTAAAACATTTAAGAAAAGTAGAACATTGGGAGACGGGAGGTTGGGAATCCCAAAGGTCACTTTGGGCAGCCCAACAGTCTGACCCTTTTGTATAAATGAAAAGACTTAGAAGGAGAAAGGGCTTTTTTCCCAGTGAGACTGGTGAAGACATATTGTAAGAAGAACTATTTCCTTTTGCAATAGAAAATTACAGTTTGCTTGTTGGAGAAAGCTTGGTGGAAAATTCCATTGTGGTGCTATGGATTTGTTGAAGAGGAACTATTTCGTTTTCAGCTTTGTGTCCATTAACCGTGAGATCGTTCTAACTCATTGAACCTATGTTCTTGTATGAATGTTTTCCGGTTTATTTATGAAGATTTCCACTATGAGTAATGAATGTTGTTCATAAACGATTGGCTATATGGTTGTGAAATATCCTAAATTGTTCATGCAAGGTAGAAAGAAATAATCAGCTAACTGTAGTTTTTCTTTATGTTGCATGCACACTTTCCATTACTCATTATAAAATTCAGTTTGCTCCCCGGGGATAGATAGATAGGTAATTAGTTTCATTTCATGGCTGCATATGTGATTGGGAGGCTTGGGAGCCTAAGACGAGAGGTAAGAACCTGTGCATCACATTGTGATGCTCCCCGCATCCTCGTCATCATGCATTGTTAATTAGGCATGTGCATTTCCTGCATTAAGTCAAAAATAAAAAAACTCAGTGGATCGGGCCACAACCGGTAAAACCTTTGTTTTGTTTCTTGACCTACGGTAGCCGGACCGCAAATCGGACGTATTCCCTATACCAAACAGTCAATGGGATAGTTGGGAACGTTGACTGGGGAGAATCCCTTACTATTGTTTCCTGAGAATTTCCAGGCCTCAACAGGTGGGGAGTCAGGTACCTACCAACACTATATAGGTGCTGGGACTAAAGGCCATGCTATTGACATTGGGCAAGATAGGAGGCTTGGAATCACTCCACCAGGCCTTGTGACCTCTGATATTCTATGCAGTGGAATGCATGAGACCCACGATTTATGACTGGAATACCACACTACTGAGTAACATGAAACATCAGCTCAGTGAGTTTAAGGCAGGCAGAGTGTGGAACTTCGGGTTCAGCAGTATTTTGAGCACATTTTTCTTTGAGCGTGTTCCAATATTGAGCCGCAGAGTTGACATTCCTCTTCATAGGGTTCAAGATCTGGCCCAACAGTGTTGGGCAGATGTGATGCGCAGACTGGGGGGAGGTAGGGTGGCCAACCCCTATCCAGCTGACTTCTTTCCATGGTGGCGATGACAGATAGTTGCCATCGATGACTACCCCTATGCCGGGATAGATTTCTAGGGGGACCCGGACATGCCACTACCACCAGGATTGACATACGACGATATAGGTAATGAATCTCGACCCTCTCATTTTTAATTTTTGAGTTATTTTTTTTTGTGTTTTCTGATTATATGGAATCAAAAGACATATTTTTGTATGACAATACATAGTGACATCTATGATTTGTGTGCAGATGTGGGACCATGGTGGCTGAAAGGATTCCCTCGTCACAGTCGGAGAGGAAGAGGAGATGACATCACAGGTGTGGATGCAGAGCAGACGTTCCAGAGCATTCATACCAATTTTATGAGGTTGACACATAGGGTTCCCATGGCGCAAGTCAAGGAATTTCCTGAGGCTATGCAGCGCCAGGTGGTAGGTGTACCACGAGCATGGGTGCGATTATTCCGACAGCTAGCTAGAGCCGTAGTGACCTTCCATGATCACAACCCTCCTCCTCCTCCACATGATTAGATACCTGGGAGTCTATACATTTTGTACTACCATGTATTATATGTTGGTGGCTCGAGAGCCCATTTTTGTATCATGACACTATGTATTACCACATCTTGGATGTTATATAAATTTTTTTATGGTGATCGGTTTATTTATTTACATTTGTAAAAATTGTGCTTGTGATGAATTTATTGTGTATGAAACAAATTCCAATATAACACGTAGTTAGCATATGAGTCAGCAACTTGATTATTAATTCTTGGAATGTGTATGTATGTTATATTGTCAAATTTCCATTCTAATAATCTGACACGTAAGAATCTTCTTAATAACGTCGGATCTCTAACATGGTACAAACCATTAAGCTGTGACACTACTAACACCGAATAAAGATGTACCTCAAGAGAGAGAATACCATGTGAAACGACATCCCGTAGAAGCTCAATAACGACACTATATTTGGCAACATTGTTGGAATATGGCCGCAGACATACACCTCCTGAAGATAGTACCTGACCCATAGGAGTATAAATCACCCAAGCAGCAGAGGCTGAGTGTTGAGTGTGACGGATTGAACCATCCATGAATCCTATGTAGGTGGAAGATTGACATTTGTCAAAAGAAACGGAAACTAATCACAAACCCAATCACGATAAGAAAAAGACATAACTATGAAAAACTGTACAATAATATACAATAACTAGCCTTGGATGAAACTCATGCATAGTACTTCTTGAGATAGAGCCCATTTCTAGGCTCCGCCAAGGATATTCCCTCATAATCCACTAACTCATAACCACCCTTCTCTAACACACATTTGACCACGTAAGGACCCCGCCACATGTGATTAAATTTTCCTTCCCCCAAAGGTTCTTTTGGTTGATCCCACAAAAGGACCAAGTCTCCCTCACTAGACCTCCTTGGAGGGACAAAATTATTGTACTGGACCTTTACACGATGTTTATTTACTTCTAGAGCCACCAAGGAATCCCGACGCTGCTCATCAAGTTGCTCAAGGTGGACCAAACGCTCCTCCAATGGTGAAGTGTCTAGTAAGAGTTCTACAGCTAGCTTCAAAGAAGGAATATCGCATTCAATCAACAATATCGACTCCACTCCATGTACAAGTTGATATGGAGAAAAACCCATGGAAGTCTTAATAGCGGTTCTATATGCCCACAAAGCAGGATATATCATGATGTGCCAATTATTCTTGCTTTGTGCGATGGTTCGTTGGAGAGTGGATTTGAGTGATTTATTCACTGCTTCACCTTGTCCATTCACTAAAGGGTAGTAAGAGGAGGAATTCTCTTCCTTGTACCCTAACTTTGATGCCAACTCTTCCATCATACGATTCTGAAAGTGTGAGCCATGGTCAGTGACAAGCTCTTTCGGAATTCTAAACTGAGTAATAATTTGGTTTAATACGAAGTGGGTTCCTGTCTCACCATCGTATTTAACTGTAGGCATAGCCTCATCCCATTTCTTGAAGTAATCAACAACCACTATGATTTGATGGTTCCCCCCAGCCAAAACTGGGTTGCAATCCATAACATCGAGCCCCCACTTAGTGAAGGGACCGGCGGTGATAATGGGATGTAATAGGGCAGGTTTCGAGTGCATATTACATGCGAACACCTGGCAAGGGTGGAACCTCTTGACCACATCTACATAATCCTTAAATATCGACGGCCAGAAATAACCCGCTCTTAAGATCTTTTGAGCTGTAGAAATCCTAGATAAATGACCACCACATGCCCCTCCGTGGAAATCATTCAACAGTACCTCAGCATCTTCATAAGTTAAACAACCTCGTAAAATGGAATCTACCCCATGGTGGTACAAAGTGTTATCCACTATGAGGTATTTCTTAGACACGTGACGTAATCGTCGTCGTTCATCCCGTGAGAGGTGAGTAGGGACCTTCAATGTTTGTAAATATATTATGATATCCCCATACCATGGGTCTAAAGTTGAGATTAAGAAGATGTGTTCATCGACAAACGTATCTTCACAAACCAACTCCTCATCCTCGCTCAGGAAATCCAATATAAGCTTTGCAAAAATTAAAGACACTAGTACAAAATGAGGAATTAGCTACTAGGTGACTAAAAATTCTAGTCACCACAGGTTTTCCAAGTGATTTACTACTAAATATGAGCAATTTTGATTGACTCAACTATAAACGACTAAAATTAACGACTAATTTAGTCAGCAGTTAACAAATATGACTAGATAATAAGTGACAGAGTTAAAAATGACTAAAATAAATGACTAATTTAGTCACAACATAAAAAATGACTAGCTAGAACAATATGAATTAGTCATTTATGTTAGTCATTTTTAATTGTGTCATGGAAAATTGCAAATTGGGAAATGAAGTGTAATTTTCGTAATTTGTCTACCTTCTATTCGTAATATTAGTGCCATGCACCTCGATCTTCATAGATCCAAAAAAGCAATTGCATGAACTTTTAGCCTTATGGGGGATTTTATGGTTCGCAAAAAAAAAAATTCTCTAGCTTTCTATTTTTGGCAAATCAAAGGTCATGATAATTGATTGGGCCAGAGGTCTCACCAAGTTGCAGTCACTGAGTTATATATGATTGTTGGTTGAAAAGGATTGGGCTCCTAAAGATTTGTTTTCTTTCTTTATCCTTCAGGCACGTACCTGTACAGAGAGTTCAATTCTGACGCGGACCTACTGTGTTGAATACTTATGCTAAGAGGACTAGATTTACAAGTAATTTGTCTGAATCTAAGAAGATGCTTGAAGACACATCTAAGAAGAGTAAATGGAATTGGAATTCAGGCAATTCTAAACATGGTGATGAGATTGGTGTCGATGGACAGAAATTGAAACCGACAAATATTAGTATTGAGCTTCACATTGGGTCTCCACTGCCTTCAAAATGGCATCATTAATGTTTAGACTTTCAAGTTTGTTCTGTGTTTTTCTTGATTATCTATTGTGTTTTTTTCTATTCATGTTTTCTTTCTTTGTTGTGGATGTGGTGGAGATGAAATGGCTAGATCATAATTCCCTTACAGTAACAGAGGAATGCTACACCTGCAGATGCACTATAATAGGCCATAAGGATCAAATCTATTATTGGATATCCTATGATTTTCACAAGTTGCAGCCCCGAAAATAGGTCAGACCTTCCCAGGTTCATAATAATATTGCTATGTTTACAGATAAAACTCAGGAACTAACAATTCAAGGGTTGGTAGACCAAAAATGTTGTGTATAGGATTTCAGACTAAAGGTTATAATATCTAAGAATTTCCTCGCTTCAAGGTTCAAGGGAGGGACTTGGACTCTTTACTTTCCCTACGGGACCCCTTCCAGAAACACTTACGAGAGGAGTTGTGCAAGTCTTTACCTGCTGTTGCACCTCTTTTTTTGTAGTAAAGTATAATGCTTTTCCAAATACGTCGAAAACTACGTAATCTGCTTAATATTGTTATATTTGTAAGATTCATGAGCAACACCCTAGAATTGTAAGACTCATTGATTAAATTTGGGGATTACAACAATCTCATATGGAAATAAGCCTTCCATTACTCGAAGAATCCAACCTTTTAACAAACTAATTCCGAATATTTTTTTTTTCAGAAAGAAAAAATCCTGTCCTTGTTATTCTTAGAAGAATCAAAGGTCATCAGTATAATCATCCCATAAGCAGGTTACATATCAAAACAACCCACAAGAGCTCAGCCGGGGGGAAAGGCATAACAACAATAAAGAAAGATCCCATCAGAAAACTGTCTCATCATAAAGTGAGGACTGTCTTCTCATCCACATCTACCGAGTGCCAAAGGGCTCTGAACAAAATTCTAAAAGTGAGCACTCTTTCAATCATAACATATATGAGGGAAATGAAAAAATCCCTTTATCATGCAAGGAAGAGCTGAAAAGTGTCCTGAGAAACCAAATGGTTCTCAAAATATTCCTTAACACTGCCTTTACCCTAAGGAAAAGAGAGTGCAGATTTAGAGAGATGGTCAGCCATCCGATTGTGCTCTCGGTAAATGTGAGTGAAAGACAAGTCCTGGAAGCTAGAAATTAGATTTTTTGTCTCCCTACACCAATGAACCAGATCAGGTGGGGAGAGAGTAGTCGATCCCATCGCCCAATTGATGATTACTTGAGAATCACCATATACATGGGATAGGGGGATCCCCATCATTTGGGAAGAGAGAAGAAGTGCCCATAATCTGAGCAATTCCACTTTGGTGTTAGTTCCATATCCAACCCCCAGCGAGAACTCTAAGTAGTGTGAGACATTTAAATATAAGCAGAAACCTACACCAGCAGTCATACAGTTTGATGCACCATCAATGAACCCGCAGGAAAAAACCTTACAGGGGGGCTACCCCAAAATTCTGCTTCTTGTTTTTTTAGTAACAGTCAAAGGAGGGAGAAATTGTGCAGAAGTAATAATTTTCTGAAAAATACTGAAGATGTTCCTTTGTTTCCCCTTGAAAATTGCCTGGTTGCGCACCTTCCAAATAATCCACATCATATGAAAGGGAAGCATAAAGAGGTTCAAGCTTCTTGATAGTTTCCCAAACCAACCATTTAACATGTCCCCAAGAGAAACATACGGTGAGCAAGCTGGGAGGTTGAAATGATTACACACATGTTCAACCACTGTTTTCCAAACAGTGTAGATGGAGAAAAGGTGCTCGACTGTCTCCTCGTCCGCACAACAAAGAACACAAATACCTGGTCCTGATTTACCTCTTTTCTGTAATTTCTCCCAAGTGAGGATTCCGTTCCAGAGAGCTAACTAGATAAAACGTGATATTTTATTTCGAAGGGCCTTGTTCCATAGATGGGAATCGATAGGATTTGTAGCCGGAGGCGAGGAAGATCTAACAATACAATCATATGCGTTCCTGGAAGAAATGGAGCCCAATTTTTTGTTGTAAACCCATACAAGGTCATCAGGACGATCAGTGAGGCGAATACCAGCTCCAGATAATCCCTCAACATATTCAGTCCAAATTGATTTGAAAGTGCCTCCAAGATCAAGATCATCGGTGGTGAACCAGTAGCTCTGTGCATTTATAAGAGAGTTATGTGCCTGAGAGAGAGTGCATATATTCAAATCCTCCAGGTAAGATCTTAGATCCTCAGGGAGAATAAAGGAGGAGTGTGAACCCACGATCGGGTCAATTCCAAGCAGAATATTGTCACCATTACCCACCTGCCAAGCCATATGAGTACCCATCCAAGGGAGGGTATGTATGAACCATCTCCACATAACTGAGACATTGCGAGTTCTGAAGGATTTATATCTGAGCCAGTCACCCACTGAGGGGATTTTGATATATTTGAACTGCAGAACTTGATACATAAACCCTTGGAGTGGAGGATTCTCCAAAAAGTTTTGAGACGCAGAGCTAAGCTGAACCATGGGAGGTTTTTTATTCCCCATCCTCCATGTTCCTTGGGCCAAGAAATATCCTTCCAGCTAGCCAGATGATATTTGCAGTTATTGTCAGAGGATCCCCACAAGAAATTAAACATGATTCTTCTGAGTTTCTGAAGAATGGATGCTGGGAGAGGAGCAAGTCCCATCCAATACACAGGTATACTAGACAGTACAGATTGAATGAGGATCAATCTACCCTCGAGGGAAAGATACTTATAGTTCTAGTGGCTTATCCTTTTTTCAAACCTTTGTATAATCCATAGCCAGTCATTTACTCTATACCTAAGTGGTTTCAAAAATAGCCGAGGTAATTGAACCCAGAATGGAGCGGCATCATTCTATAAGGCAGGACTCCCACAAAATCATTTAGACAATCAGTGGAAAGATTGTAGTAGAGGAAACAATACTTTTCAATGTTGATCCTCATACCGGAGGCTTTACTAAAAGTCTCTAAGATGACCTCGAAAGCAGACCAGTCTTGGAAAGTACCTGAGCCCAAGAGAATCACATCATCCACAAAGAGGAGGTGAGAGAGAGCAAGGGAGGGCGAGAGTTGAATGCCCTGAATGAGACCATTGGATATAGCATCCCGAATGAGAATACCGAGGCCCTCAATGACCAGGATAAAGAGGAGAGGGGATAAGGGACAACCTTGACGGATACCACGAGTAGCTGTGAAAATGTTTGATGGAGTCCTGTTGACCAGAACCGCAAAATTAGCAATAGAGAGGCATCCCATGATCCAATTTATAGTAAGGAGGAGCACTCCAATTTGTATCAGGATCAATCTGACATAAGTCCAGTCAACACGATCAAAATCCTTTGTAAGATCCGGTTTGAGAACAAAGGTGCAAAGATTCTGAGTTTTGACAGAATGAGGGACCTCTTGCACAATACCTATAGGTTCAGAGATTTGACGGTCTTTTAGAAACCCAAATTGTTCCTGAGAAATACCCAGATCCAAGAAGGGCTTTAACCTTCCAGCAATGACTTTAGCTATGAGTTTATAGAGAAGGTTACATAAAGAGATGGGCCTAAATTGAGTGAAGGTTTGAGGCTTGTCCTTCTTTGGGATAAGAGCAAGGAACGTCGAGTTCAAAGAAGGAGGGATAAAACTGGAGGTCCTAGTCAAGTCAATGTTTTTCAGTAACACAGGGCTCAGGAGATCGAAGAAGTGTAGATAGAATTCTATGGGCCACCCATCCGGGCCTAGGCTACGATCTTTTTTGAAGGACTTGAGAGAGAGTTCAATTTCCTTCAGACTGACGGGGAAAGAAAGGAGAGACGAGTGTTCTGTGGGAATCATTCTGGGGAAAAGCGAGACCACCTTTAATTGGTGTCACTACTATGTTTCGATCCAAAATCCGACGAAAAAATCCGACGACGCATGGATTTCTCTTTTTAAACTTACCAAAAATCACAAGGATACATTTTTTTTTGTAAATGTGGCCACAAGCGTCGGTTAAGCGACGTCTATTCTCATAATTGTCGGTTAAGAGACGGCGCGTTAGTAAGTGTCGCTTAAGCGACGACACCTTTAATTGGTCTGTGGATTTTTGGTTTGAAATGTTTTCCATTGTGAGAGATTAGATTATTTAGGGACATTGAAGCAAGTGATGATGTGGTTGAGGAAGAAGTGGGTGGTCGTAAGAGAAGTGTTGACAAATGTTAACATTGCTTAAACCATTTGATAAATTAGGTAACGACCAATAATCTACTTGTGGTCACAATTGGATATAAGGTGACATTCCATAATGTTGATCCCTTAGTTGCAAAAGATGTTAATAATGATAATGGGATATGGAGGAGTAGATTGTGCTTAGGTTTTAGGGGTGTGAATTTGACAATTCTTACATAGATTAATCTCATGAATGTAGTGATGTGAAAAGAAAGCCAACAAATATCCCACATAAAGGATCTTTTGGGTGATGGCCATTCTTGATAAATGGTCATTGTAAGCATCCCATGAAATCTATTGAGAACTTGTTTGACCTATTTCTGATTTAGGAATTGACATACTATGATGTCAAATCCTCATTGATACATGTTGCCTTTAAGGAGGAGGTAACAAGGACACCAATGATGAATGTCTTGATGGTCATCTTGAGAGAGATGTGGATCAAAGCTCAGTGTGTAAAGGTAGTTCAAGATAATGTCATAAAATGGGTTGTTCGATGCTATAACAAAAATATGCTTGTCAGGAGCAATACTATTGAGTGGTCATTGGATTACATGGGTAGGGAAGTCAGTGATGAAATCGATGAGGGACAAAGCTTTCTTATGTTTACATGTATAAAATTTAAGGTCAAATTCTTGGAGAAAGGATATCCAATGAGAAAATTTTCCTTTAATGAGCTAACATCCCAAGATACACTTCATGCGATTTGAATTGGTCATGATATTGATGTGGTGAAGAACGATATAGTAGTGGATATTATGTATTGAATGAACCATGATCAATGCCATCTTCTTTTCATGCTTTTTATTTTTATTCTAGTCCTCCAATAATTTCTTGTGATAATAAAATACATGCTTGCAATCAATATCCCTATATTAAATTAACAAATTAATAAAATTTGTAACTAAGCTTGTTTGACATAACTTGGTAATCAACCCAAAATAGTGAATATCTTGTTCATATGAGACATGTTAACACTCTATATAATGTAACACCCATAATATTTTTTTATGCTACTCCCACCATTACCATAATTTTTAGATACCAGACCTCCACCTTGAGTTTCATCATATCATCGATAATGACATAAAAAGTAAAGTGATGTTTCATCTAAGTTAATGCCATGAAAGATAAAGTAATTTTTCAACTAAGCTACCTATCCTAACGAGTTAAAACCATCAAAAATTAATCCACTTCAAAATTAAAACATAAATAAACTTAAATCCATCTTAATCATATCTTATCCCATAAAGATCCCATTTTGTATAACAAAAGAAAATAATATATACATGAAGACACGAACACGAATCTCGTTCCTAAATAGCCCTCAAGCTTTATATGTTTATATAGTTGTCCATATAAATGGAAGAAAAATATCTAAATCTTGTCGAAACACAAACCACCCGACTCCTGCTATCTTATCCCTTTTACACCTTATCCTCTCAGTGTCGCGGTACGAAGGTGTGTGTTTTTTGCAGTTTTAGAATTTTTGCAAGGTTTTAGGGCAGGTTTTTTTTTGAGGTTTTTGTGAAGATGGCTGCTTCATGCTTTTCAATGGCGACTACCCAAGTGCTGCCTTCATTACAAGCAATAGCAGTAACAGCTTTAGGAGGAGGTTCAGCATGTTTGAAGGCTCCTTGTTCAAGGCTTCCTATGATGGCCTTGCCAACAGCTGCCCCTTGTCATTCAGGGATATCCCATGCCCGCCATGGGATTTCTTGTTTGACCCCTATTTTGGGCAGGAGGCAGATCCTAAGAATTAGATCATTGGCACAAGATTCACCAGTGGTGGCATAAGTGGTAGAGGAGGCATAGGATATTCCTTTGGTGCAAGCAGAAGAAGAAGTGGAGGAGCCCCCCTGCATCGGGAGTTTGAGAAGGAAAAGAATCAGAAGAGAAATTGGGGTGAATTCAAGTGGTTCAGGAGGAAGAATAAGATGTAACAATTGGTACAGAGAGCAAAGCAGAGAAAGAGACAGTTGAAGACCAAAACTATCCTCCTCTTCCCGAGGGCACTAAACTATATGTGGGTAATATCCCCTTTGACGTTGACAGTGAAGGGCTTGCCAAAATGTTCGATGAGAGTGGGGTTGTCGAGATGGTAGAGGTATTATCCAGTTACCTTTTCATTATTACAAATTTGGGTTTTGGAATGTATGTGCCTTTGTGTGTGTCTGTCAAGTGTTTTGATGCCGAATGTAGAGGACCAGTCCATGGTACAGTCTCCTTGTAACTTTTCACTCTAGATACTGATACCTAAAATTGAGTCTTTAACTCATCACTCTCCATTTTACCCCAACATCCTACTGCCCCCCATGAATTTCCCTAAAATTTGGGGGTGTCTGCACATATCTCCCATGTGCATTTCCCCACTCCAACACTCCCAGGTCCTGGAAACTTGGTGGAACACTGGAGAAAACAGAGCTGAATATAGTCACTCAGAAAAGCAGAGTAGGAAGCATTCGATCTGATACCAAGTAGAAATTTAGGTTTAACCTGGATCATAAATGGCCCTCGACACAAGAAACAGATAATAGGATAGCAAGAATCTGAATCTATACACTGTTAAGTTATTGAAATACAGGAGATTGCCAGTATTTATAACAAACAGGGAGAAGCTCACAGTTCATAATTTCATGGGATGCCAACCAGGCAAATAAGGTGTGCCAACTTGGCAGATAAGGATACCAGCCTGGAAGATAAGTATTATCCCATGTAAGCTTAACAACTGTCTACGTATAGTAACAAGATCTGATTGTGTATCCAAGACAAGACTTCTAATTTTAATTTTGCAATTAAACTTTGATTATCATTTTGACAGCTAGAGAAAGGCATCCCAAACTTTCAACAAAGAAAATTTAGAACTTATAAACAAAATGTAAAAACAATATATGGGAATTGAAAAGTTTTCATTAGTCATTTTAAAACAGGTATTTAGCTATACAAACAAAATATCCTGTTAGTTTGGTTTATCAGGTTGCACACAGTATAACACAAAATCAGACATGCAAGGAACCATCTCCAAGTGCATATGCTACACATTGAGCTATTTAGCCTCAAAAACTCCAATTCTACAACTGCTATGTCAAATCAAGTTTCATGTCACATTTTTGATCACTTAGTAATGGAAATTCTTGCCAATGCCAAATGCCAAAAAGTTGAACATCTCATACAAGAAGAACTAATTACATCAAACTGTAGTATGTAATGTCATGTGAAATGTATTTACTTCTCTGAGATCCTGTATAGGCATTTTCAGTGCTGCCTGATAGAAGTTGCAACCCATACATTTTTCAAGATGTCTAAAAGGTCATTTCAGAGGTTCTACAGTTAACTCCAAAATTGACCACGTAACACACAATAGACAGTTAAACAGTTCTAGAGGCTTGGACAACCTAATGTATCTATCGGTCTATCTATCTTCATGTTGTTTTTACATTACACTCTAAATGATAGCATTCTGAGCACCTGTTATGCTGTCCAGAATGTGAGGATAAAGAATTGTAAAGATAAAAGAGACCTCCATATTTAACTGCATTGGTAGTTGAAAATGCTAGGCTGCATATGCAATCTTAATTCAAAGTAAGGCCAGGACTCTACATTTACAGTACTCATTTAAACCTGTTAAAGCTTCTGTATGGTTGAGAATCAGTATCATGTCATTTGTGTGAGGATGGCATCAGAAAGCAACCATTTTCAGTCAATTTCCACCATGGATTTTCATTTATAGACTGGATGAGTTTGATTCCAAATGAAGAAACAAAGACGACATTTACCTCCCTGTAGAATTTCATTTCTTGACTGCATTTCCATTCAAAGTAGTCATTTATTTGGCAATCAGATTGATTCCACGTACCCAAAGCTCTACATTTGTGGCACTTCCAGCTTCAAAACGAACCTCTCTTCCCTTAACAGTGACAATTCTAAATATCGTTGGTTTATCTGCATCACCTTTGCAACGATTTTTGCGGAATGTAACACTTGGTCCCACCCCTGCTTCTTTGCAAATAACATTTCTTCTGCTAGATTTTCCCCATGTTAGCAATCCCAATTTAAGCATTCGAACCATCTTCATATGAGGAGCACCTTTACCTTGCCTAGTGTGCTTGTAGAGTTGTTCACCAACAAAAACCATATTCCATGCAAGATGATCCAATATGACACCTTCAGCAACTCTTGACAGGTTATTTCTCCTAGCAAGTGCCAAAGCCGTCTCACCTCTATGATTTACTAGACAACAGTCAGATCCTCTGAGAAGTAGAATTTTACAAGCATCTGCATGGCCCTCCCTTGCATAAATCATCAGAGGAGTGTAACCATCCTCATCAAGGGCATTGACTATTAAGTTTTAAGAAGCAGTGATGTTTTAATACACATAATAAACATAAGAGCATGACCATGTAAATTCAAATTCAGAATAGTGCTGCTAATAACATTTAAACTATAATAAAGCAAGAAAATAATTTTCATCTCTTTCAACTCAACGCTCCGCTGGTCATTGCATTAATTTTAACGCTCTGCTGATCACTGCGTTGAAGTTGAGATGTTTCACTTCGAATACCATGTACATAAAAAATAGATACAGTATCAGCAAATCATACCATCGTTGGATCCACTTTATACTCAGATATTTCTGAGTTTGATCTTGTCATCGAAGGGACAAGTCAAACTGGGTAACCATATATGTACCTTGAGAGAGAGGGATAAAGCAAACATAAACAGACCTCAGGCTCTTAGTCAACAGAGAGATTTCAATCAAAAGTACAGGCTAGAGTAATTCAAACATTCCCAAAACATTCATGCTAAGGACACACAATCACTTAGCACAATCAAAACTCTCTTGACAATCATGATGATAAATACACAGTCCATACTCAGGGAAAGGAACCCAGCACACAGAGGTAATACCCATAAGGACTCATGTTGAGATAGACTGTAGGGACAGATCGAGAGGTAAGTTCGTAATAAATCACACAGTGGAAAAACCCATAAGGACTCACGCTGATATAAACCATAGATACAAATCATAAAGGTAAACCCATTAGAAGTCACACAGAGATAAAACGTGAGGATAAGCCCATGAAGATAACGAGCAGAGAATAGAGATCACGATGGAGTGAAATCGCTGAGGATAAACCCGTGAATAAATCAGCAGAGGACAGAGATCACAATGGAGTGAAATTGCTGAGGATAAACCCATGAATAAAACGGTAGAGGACAGAGATCACAATGGAGTGAAATCGCTGAGGATAAACCCATGAATAAAACGGCAGAGGATAGAGATCACAATGGAGTGAAATCGCTGAGGATAAACCCATGAATAAAACGCAAAGAGTAGAGATTCTGGAGTGGTGAAATCATGGAGCATAAACCCACGGATAAACCAACAGAACTCAGAGATCACGGTGGTGAGCATGCACCCTTGAATACAAGATCACTGAGACAGTTACCCAAGTATAAGATCGCTAAGACAGTTACCCAAGCAGAGATCATGGTGGTGAAGAATTGCAGGCTAGAGGAAGAGCCGTAGACTGGTGTGCAGAGTTCAAGCAGGAAAAATAAAACCAAAATCGTAGAGGTCACCGTGAAGGATTTAGCCGAGGATGCCTGAGAGAATTTTCACCGAGGAGTAGCTAAGATCAAGCCGAAAACGCAGACATAAATCGAGCCCGTGAATTCTTCACGTGAGATTTAGATACATGAAAACCAACCCTTGGCTAAAGTCATTTTATAAGGTTAGGAGAACCAAAATTGGTTAGACTTAGGAACTTAGGAATGGGTAAGTGGTCCTAAGTAAATAATAAAAATTTGATCAACTAAAAAACATTAATATCAAAAATGTATTTAAAAAGTAAAAGGGTCTTAAACATCAAAAGTCTTTATTAATAAATCATAAATATTTTATTAATAAGACTATAAAATAATAATTTAAATAAAGTCATAAAGTGAAAGTCTATAAGTCTAACATAAAATGAATAGTCCAAAACTATAAGTAAGTCAATGGTCCAAAAGCTAAGGTAACCATAAAGATATATATGGCTCAATAGTCTTTAACAAACCATTAGGTAAATACGCTCCATAGAGTAGGAGTCATCATATTCAAAAGGTGCACATAAGTGAGGGTGCTAGGACCAAGTATAAATAGGACCCATAGTCAACAATCACAAAATCAAGGTGAATCGTAAGGGTGGACAATCATTCAATTAGGACAAACAAGACCAAATACTTCTCTCTCTCAAGGTACATGGTTTTATATATTCTTTTGTCATCACTATATAAAGGGGAAGATCCAAACAGATGGTACAATCATTTTTGTCCTTAACACTACTCCTAAGGATTAGGCACTAGGGACATCGTCAAGGGGTGGCCAGTCCCTTGAGAAGCAACCTAGAAATAACCGATTAGGAGAGGGGACATCATTATCTTCCATTCTTAATGAATGGCTTTCAGCCTTATGCTGAGTTTCAGTGTCACACTAAATCAAGTTGATCAATCCCTGGACCCTAACTGGGTCCTCCATTCTCTCGCAGAATGGTTCTCAGTACTAAGCTGAGTTTCAGTCTTACACTGAACGTTGATCAACTACCTACAGGACGTACTTGGACATCGTGTCCCTGGTTCAAGACCAGAATATATATCTGCCTCTACCTGCAGGCTCTACTTGGACATTGTGTCCTTGGTTACAAACTAGAATACCCTAGAGGCATATAGGGGCCCTAGCCACATGCTAGGGGCTTTTCCATGGCATCAACCTGCTTGGTCCTAGACCAAGAACCCCAGGAGACTACTGGGGGCCCTAGGGTACCTTCTAGGGTCTTACTCTATCCTAGTCAACTGACTAGGGTACCATCCTCAATGAGAATGGGTCTCGCAGCTGCACAAACTTTAACATTGACTACACAATTTCTTTTCGAAAGTTTCCCTAGTGCCTCTACATTGCCTCTCCGAGCTGCATAGTGGAGGGCTTTAAAATCCTCTTCCTTCAATTTATTTTCTAGAACAACTTCCAGCAAAACCCTCTCGATAACGTCTTTGCATCCGTGGGCTTCTGAGAGGACTATCGCTGTTTCACCCTTTTTATTGGTCAAGCTCAAATCAGCTCCAGCAAAAACAAGAACTTTGAAAACCTCAATATGGCCCTCTATTGCAGCAATCATGCCAGCAGAATACCCATACCTATCTTGCTCATTCAGATATATGTCAGACTACTGTAGAAGTTTCTGAAGAAGTACTGTATCACCAAATCTGGCCACAAAATGAAGAGGAGAGAACACTTGGAGATCACTTGAATTTATTTTCTGTCCTGCCTTTAGTGTATCCCAAAGAATTTGATGGAAAGAAGAAGCAAAACCACTTTCTTCTGCTATGCTTACTGCATTCTGTCCTGCCATATTTACAAGCCCAAGATCAGCCCCTGCAACCAGTAGCTCCATGAAACATTCTTGATGATTAGCCTTTGCACATAGCATCAATGCAATTTCACCTGTTTTTGTTCTTGCATTTAGATCACAATTCTGTTCTATGAACTGCTTTATAATAATATGACAGCCCATTCTAGCATCCATGTGAAGAGGGCAGAATTCATGTCTGTTCTTTGTCCTTACACAAAACTCAACATTCACACCAGCATCTAAAAGTGCACCAACTGCCCCTGAGTTGCGGCAAAGAACTGCATGACAAATAAGTGTTCTCCCTCGATGCTCACTATCAGGGCATGTGTATTCAAGCAACATCTTTATAATTTCTCCGTTTTCTTCATAGTACTCAACAGCACACCATGCTTCATTATATAGCTCTGCTAGGCATGCCCCAACACGCAACTCTTCACCAGAGTCTGTATCCCATGACCAAGATCCAAGGCTAACTTTACAATCTGTCTTAGCACCTGCCTGCTTTTTGCAATAAAAAATCTATTAGGTATATGAAAGCAAGAGATGTTCAGGTTTGCATGAGGCATCTAATTACTTTGAATCAGGATCAGATAACAACACAGCATTTTTTATTTATGGAGAAAAGAGACATGCGATGTTATTAAGATTGCAAATCCTAAGATCTTCAAAATTCATAATATCTCAAGTTCTAATAAGAATATATTGATAGTGGCATTGCTATTAAAATTCAACCCTGTAGTGACAAAGTAATCACCTTCAGCAAATACTTGACAACAGGAGCTTTCCGGCTCACAATAGCAACAATCAGGGGTGTGCAGTCCACATTTGCATGTAAAGCTGGCTTCACAGAATGCAACAGTTCCCTATCCCATGAATTTACATCCACTCAATTCTGAAAATAGCCAACAGCAATAGAATAGGATGTCAAATATCCAAAATCCAATAACATAATAAAAAGTATCTGATCACTGTAATGTTGTTTTGTTAGCCATGCGTTTGTCTCAAATTTAAAACGTCTGTTTCCATTGCATAATGTGATTTGGTTAACTTCCGCATAAAACTTAAACCACACCGCATAATTACATAGAACAGTGAAGGCCTCCCTATCTAGATAATGTTTGCTTTGTGAAGATGTAGGCATTTATAAAAGAGCAAAAAAATTCTTGAAAATTGAGCATGCCTTGATTAAAATAGAAACAATCTCCACAAAACCTTGGCAGCCGGCATACACCAATGCATGTGCAGCTGCTTCATGCCTGATCATTTCTGAGCTGATTAATAATTCAGCGCTTTGGCCTGGCCATACTGACATGCTTCCAGTAGAGCATCCTCACAGGCTGGTTGAGATGCCCCTGCTTTCAGGAGGAGGCCTAATAACTGATGATGGCCTTCTCGGGCAGCAGTAGTTGTTGCATAACCTCGAAAAAGCTTTTGGTTGACATCTGCACCAGCTGACTGCAAGAAAAGTCAAGTGTTGAGAACCATTGTTTTCAACTTCAAACATTTCCACAATATTCTATGCTTATTTCAAATCCAATGCTAATATAATAGACTAAGATCTTCAAACATGTAAAGAGTGTGTGGATGAAGTGTATTTTCCCAGCTTAGTTCTCATGAAACACTTACAATACTGTTTGAATTTTTAGTTTTTAACTTGAATCATTTCATTCCCTGAAATTTTTGTCTTGTAACTGGCACAATATATGTCCCTTTTTGAATATTACTGCCAGGCATAGAAAGTAAAGTTTGTCACCATTATCTATATTTTGGTTGCTAGATGTGCGTGAAAGGAGAATTTCACTCTCATTGTTGCATACTTATCACATGAAATAACTTGTATTATATTATGTTTTTATGGTTCCATTGTTCTACTATTCGATAGAAGTGGTCTATAAGTTAGTCCATTCTTCAAATAATGAAAATTTGTTTCCAGCATTTAGCTACAGAAAAGGTTCTCACACCCATTGCACACCATATGTTTGATGAAATTCCTGAGAGAGCAAACCCTCACTGTTGTTTATTAATACTATCGGTACTCTTTGAATCTTTGTTGTTTATATAAAAATAATGTATTGTCTTATTTTTAAGGGGCAATCCTTTGTTTCTCTGGATGATGATGTATGTAAATCTGTAGGAGTGGTCACGTACTTAGCCAGATCACATTGTTTCGGCCTCTTTTGAAGCCTCCAAATTGAAGTTCTGCGCTAACTAATGTTGATGTTTTGTATAGAAGCATAAACTCAACGCACTTGGCTCTGTGTGAAACCCATTTCCTGTAGGAAAAGTGATTTGCTTTAACTCGTATATTGAATCAAAAGTGCCAAGGGTCCTAATTCAGTTCCCATTTATTTTCCTGTATTTGCAGCTCAGAGGAATTTGAATGATATACAGAGAAATACAGAACATGCTTGGTATAGATGGCAGGGCTGTGTAAAAGGAAAACAACAATGAAAATGTTGTATATTTCTCTGTACCTAGGATGAAGTGAAGTTCTGATTGACACAGATTTCTGAAACCAAAACCATGTGGCAACCTAGCTCAAATTATTGCAGACATTAGCTTGCACTTGCTTAGGTTTAGAGTCTAGACATTGAAACCGGTTTGCCCAAGAGGTTGTGATCACACTGATTCCTGGATTTTACAGCACATTTACTATAGATATGTTTTTGAAAAAATACTTTCAACAAGATTTTGGCACCTATGGTGGTAGTTAGCAAATCCTGGCACTAGATTTTGAGCTTTATAACATGAAATCTCCCTTCATTTGATCTCTTACAAGAATGAAGTGAAGATTTTGCTGTACCAACATTACTTTAACTAGTGGGTATTACAACCCAACCAATATGGGGTCTGTCTGTTGTGTGGCCGCAAGGCCACAAAAGTTGCCACTGTACAATGATAGACGACCACTTTGTCGGCGGGAATCACATTGGCGGACAAATGGGGGTTTCTCTCCTTCAATTCACCCTCATTGGGACAATAAGTTACAGGCAGAAGATGATGTGGGAACTACTGGTTCTGTGCAATTTCAGAGGGCTCTCTCATCAAACAATAGAGGGAACAGAGTCCTGAGTTCTCGTTTTTTGAATCATCATAGAACTGTATCGGAAAATGTTCCAAATGAAGGAAGCCCTTCAGATAGCTTTCAAGCACCTAAGTGGTTAAATTCACCTATTCGTGTGAGAGATACTGGAGATTTTGTCCATGCACCTCCAGGTAACATCTTGGATTGGCAGTTACCTTGATTTTTTTCATTTCTTAGCAGTCACAAATAGTTGTTTCAGGTTGTATGTCATAGAAACGTCTATAAAATTGTGTGTTTTTATTTGATTATTTAACCATTGGGGAAGGTTATTGAAATTCTGTCTCATGACATGGGAAATTATTATGAACTATAATGTTTGTTTTATGCTTGCAAGAAATATTGCAAGTGAGGAGGTATATAAAATGGTCATTTGGAATTTCAAATTAGATATTACTCCTAAATATATTTTGCTTTTCTTAACCTTTTGTAAGAACACGATTGGCAGTTTCACAAATCATCTTTGTTCAGGATAGTGTCTATTTGCTATTTTTTCAAGTAGGAAATGGTATGGGGGCTTAGCAGGCATTAGAGGAGAAGCTGCTCTTCATGTTCTGAAACTGTAGGAAATTATAATAGTCGTATGGGAAGTATACCTTACATTGTCCGAAATTGTAGACAAGAAATAGATGTAAAAAGTGAATGTAAATGATCAAACGTTTTCTGTTTGTATCCATCTTCAGAAAGATATTTTTAACTCTAAATTCAATATCATTACAATTGAAGGCGTAATTACTTTAATGGCCTTTCAGCTTCATTCCCTGTTTACACAATTGTAGAGCTAATTCTTACTTCAATCTTAACATAAAATATGTCACTTATCACATGTCCAAGTGAAGTGTGCCCTATTGTTTTTGTGCTAGTTATTACTTCAATCCTGAGTCCTAACATGTAAGATATTGCCTGTCTCTTGCCCAAGTGAAGTGCACTCTATTGTTTCTGTGCTGTTTGTATGTGCTTGGAGTAGGAAATTCCGGCAATTTGCCAAAGAATCATTAGACTTTAGAAGGATGAATGCTATATATTATAAGTAAATGATTGCAATGGATGTTCAACTAGGTTTCAACCTTGGTTAACGGTTTTCTGGATGATTTGTGACATGTAAGGTGTCTTTGTAATCTACCTATTGTTTTTTTTATTTTAATGTAATTTAGAATATACAGACTCTTCTAGTCATATGTTTCATCCTCAAAGCATAGCTGGGATGGATCATATGATGCAAGTATTTTTTTTAGTCCTTAACATGACGAGCATATATTTACACGGCCATAATTATGAATCCTCTAACAGTGGTAATTTTTTTTGTTTTTTGTTTTTGGCAGAAATGGTTATAGATTTGTATTATAAAAGTGTTACAGCCTCACTGGTCAGCGTAATATTACAGACAAAAGAAGGGAAAGATTCTAGTCTTATCCTAAAAAATTGTCCAATTTGTTTTTTGTAAAACTACTCAAAAACCTTTTCTGTCCTTCACAGAGGATTAACTATCTTTTGTTTGTTTAAAGCCTGTAAAAAACTCCCAATACTAAATATATTTTGCATTACATAACAATTGAAAGTTTGTTTTAAAAAATATGCCTACCATATGCTTCATCTTTCTCTTGAGGAGAGGGCTGGGCTTCCTGGTTGCTTCCGATCATGTCCACATCCACTAGAGCTTGATGGACAGAGTCTCCTTCTTTGTTCTCTTTGATCATTGAATCCACAGAAATTCTTGCATTTGAAGCTACAGATTGAGCATTCTTGGACATGTTGGAAAACATCTGATGTAGAGCCATGCATTCAGCTTCTAGCATATCAATTTTCCTTTTTGTTGCAAGGGATTATCCATTATAACTGCTTGTTCTGTGCTATGGTGTTCATCCTGGGAGTAAATTTTGCTAGTGGCTGAGAAGATGAAGGTTCTGTGGTCTGCAATTAGACCCTTATGTCTATGAAGAAATTTATGAATGTCTAGAATTTCACAACAGGGGCAATTACCAGGGTTGCTATGGCTATCCATAATACCCACTAGAAAAACACAAATTTGGTGCCGGGTTTTTTTTGTTTGTTGGCAAAGTGGTGAAATCCCCCTGACTAGCAGGGTTTCCATTGGCTAAGAAACCACGAACCAAGGGCATATAAGCCATCAAAATTACCCGGGATTATTAAAAGAAGGCACAAGCACTCAAAATACTCCATCATTACTTTCAGCTTGGGCAGTTGCTCTATTGAAATCTATTTCACTTTCTATCCAAAAGCAGGTAAGAGGATTTTTTTTTGAATTTTCGATTTCTGTAAGTTTCTACCATTTGAAAATGCTTTGTAGAGGTGATGATGACTTTTGCGAATGTGGATCCTGGAGGATATGGAGATAGAGGGATTGGATTACTTGTCCAATGTATGTACCATTTTTTATAAACATTTTGTTATTTCAGAGATCCCTGATATTGTGATTTGATTTTTAGTTTTTCTAGAATGAAAATATGCAACATGGGCCATAATGCGTATAGAGAGAATACATTTTAGTAAATTCTCCTAAAAGATATCAAAAAATTAAACCTATGTATATTTCATCCTACGTGTTAACATTTTGAGACAATTGGATTGCTCATTATCATGTTTAAATGTATTAATTTGGCCTTTAAATGAGAGAAACATATTTTATATGTTTGATGTTATTTGAAAATATAGTTTCAATTAAAACCAAATTCTTGATATTATTTACAGTGCCAAGGCACTACCCCTTTCTACATATTTTCCAAGTCAGACATACACAACTTTTCATAAGAAACATCAATGCAAGTTTGAAAGTGTATCGATGTAATGGGTGTTTGATATAAAATATTTGATGTTCCTTTAAGTATCATAGATTGTTATATGCAGTTCTTACATGATATAATTTTAAACTTCGTATGAGTTTAGGAGAAGAAATTAATCAACAGATTTCGATTTCCTCCTCATAATTATTTATCAAATTAAGAGCGGTGTCGTAGTCATTTTGTTATGCAGACAGACTGAAAATTGTCTTTTGTGTTGGATACTTAGATCGAAACTGAGAAGCTTCTGGAAAAACTAGTTGAAGGAGCTAGGGAAGAGGAACGTTCGATGTTCTCTCTTACCTTGTACAATACTTCTTAAAGTGGCATACTGTGATGAATTAAGTCAGATTCCATTTATTGTTCAGGAGCTTGAGCGTACTATGCCTTCAATTTTATGGTTTCTTTTGTTGAACTAAATAAGTCTATATATAATCTAACAATGTTATATTCTTGTATGATACTCTACCAAATGTATCCTCATGTTAGCGAGTGTGCTGTTTTACAGGAGGCTGGGAATTACACAGCTAAGAAATTGGATATCATATGCCATTTTTGGGGTCATCAATCCCGTGGCTCTTTACCATCTAATTTCGATTGCAAATAAACATTTGTAAGTGCAGTCTACCATTGTAGTTACACATGCCATTCAAATGTGTTTTTAATATAGTGACCTAATAAACTTAGAAGCCAATCAGAAGCTTCAGAGTGATGTGTACCTTGAACAAATCGGTATTGTTTTCTTGGAAGACTTTCGATCAATTAACATTCTTTCTTGTAATGCATGAGCTGAATGGTTACATGGCCACTGTCACAAACCAAATTTAGCCAGTTTCCAAGTGGAGGTGTGGGGCAGTTCCATTCACTGTATGGTATGTTACACTATCTTTCAAATTAGACACAATAATCTTTCCTTATATATAGACTGCTCTTTGTTAGCATAGTCCTAAAATAGACTTGCCTCCTTCTAAGTTTTCTTTCAAGAACTAATATATTTTTGCTATGGTTGTTCAATTGCCTTAGTCTATGCTTGTTTTGGTGCATATAGGCCATGATGACTCTTGGCAAGCGATCTAAAGACTGCAATGCTGTTATAAATGCAGAGCTTGCTATCCATTCAGAAAAAGGTGAATCTTAAGGGGAATACAATTAGGTAATTATCCCACTCACAAGCCTTCTATCCATTAGAGGAATTTTGGGGTCTAAAATGGGCCTCCTAAGGAAAATAATAAAATAATAGTTAAAATAATAAAATAATATTGATTAATTTGGGAGGAAGAAAGAAAAAAACTACTTTTTGTGTTCGTATTTTCGACATATTTCCTTTTGTTTTTACTCACATTTCGATCGGAAGAGCTCGTTGGATGCTGAATTTGATTTTTCATCCAACCAGTACCCACACTGCATACTTTTGATGGACCCCACTACCCCCAAAACAAGAAATACCTGAAAAAACATGATGATTATGTCATCATCATGTTTTTTCAGGTATTTCTTATTTTTGGGGTAGTGGGGTCCATAAAAAGTATGTAGTGTGGGTACTCGTTGGATGCAAAATCAAATTCTGCATCCAACGAGCTCTCCCGATCGAAATTTGAGTAAAAATACAATGAGATATGTCGAAAATACGAACAAAAAAAGTAGTTTTTTTTTATGACAAATATGTCAATTCAAACATTATGGTTGACTCATTTTATTGAAATTCTATTGGCTCTTCAATTCCAACTCACAAAAACTTATTTTGGCACGTTTTCTTATAAGGCCCATTTTAGACCCCAAATTTCCTCTAATGCTTTGTTTTGAAAAATTACATTTGAAATTTCACTACTAAACAATAAAAATGCAGATAAAAAATGATACATCATGAAGCCTTTTTTAACTTCAGTTTTGAGGTCAAAAAATTCAATATTAACTGGCCGTTGCACTTTTAAACTTTTCAAATTATTAATGCCATTTTGACTTTTCTAAAATCTTAGATATATTTGTACTTGCCTTGTAATACTTGGTGTCCAGACTTCTTATGGTGCAACGTTGTTCACCAATGATTGGCAGACTCTCTGAAACTTGATTCCAGGTTTCAGGTATATGTCATATTTGTTTATAGGTTGCACACATGTACAAATGAATTCCAAAGAGAAGAAAAAATGAGAAGATACACTTTTATTATTGAATACTTTTCTCTTACACATATAACATCTTGATTCACACATTTATAGCATGGTGGTTTAGCCACCTAGCCTTTAAATTTTCATTTGGTCACATGTCATAACATTAACGTTAAACACATTTGTGTGTTGTTAATATTGAAATATGCCATTTTTTCAAAGAAAAAAATCTCCATTTCTATTCCCCATGAAAATTGAAATCACATTTATGAGGCGTTTTCTGCACTTTTCTTAAAGTCGTCAGAAAACGACTCCAGAGTCCAGTCTATCAGTCTATACTCTATAGTGTCCAGAGTATGCCCTTGGGCCTTATTGATTCCTATTATCTAATAGCTTTGTACTTTGTTCCAAACCTGTTCCCTAAGAGCCTCTTTGCATCTAAGCATATCTTCCCTATTCTTCAAAAGAGGAATTAGATTCCATGAGTACTCCCAAAATTTTCTAATTATGTACTTCAAATTTTGAAGGCATGTTATTAAATTAGATATTTCTCCTTGACAATATTATTACAGATAGTCAGAGATACATTTTGATTTCATAATTTTTATGTGAGTTTTGAATTTTCCTATCTGCTTTTACATTTTAATGGCCATGCATGAATTGATCTTGTGCTGCAGACATGTTTAAGTTTAATTGTCTAAATCTTAACAAATTTCAAGCATGTTTGCATAATTGGCTTCATATTTCATTACAATACAAGAAGAGTTTGCTTTGACAGTGCCCTAGTTTTACTCAAATGGCCTATTTTTAATCAGATGATTGAAATTTTATGCTTATCTGATAATGTCTATAAAATTTGCTGACCTCGCAGGCACAAGAGAATGCAAAGATGCACTACGCAAATGCCTAAAGTCAGTGATGCTAATGATGTGCCTGGAGGGATTTTGGAGAAGTTCCTAATGCGCCTGAATGTTGTTCCTCCTAGAGTTCTCAGTGGTTCATTATTAGGTGTTACTGCTGAGACATATAATGCTGATACACAGTTGTGGAGAAAGCATGTGAAAGGATACAAAAGAATGAACAAATATATTGGGGAGAGTAGATATCGCAATGTTATGGACATGAATATAGGTCTTGGTGGCTTTGCAGCAGCACTTACATCCGACAAAGTTTGGTTTATGAATGTTGTCCCAACCATTGCAAAAAAGAATACACTTGGTGTGATATATGAAAGAGGCCTTATTGGAATTTATCATGACTGGTATGGTTACCCTTCATTTCTCTTTTAATTTTTGCAAGGATTTAATTTTTGTTATAGAAATATAACCTATAGTTGGAGGACCACAATTCACAACAATATACATGCATAGGTAGAAGACTAGGTTTCTACTCTCATCCCATTTTGGGAAAAGGATTATAGGAACAAACTGCATCTAATATGTAATATAACATGTAAAAACTCTGGTTTTTGTATCCGTATACCTTTTTAATGGCCCTAGTGAAGCATAGTAGATTGACAGACAAGATGCTCACCCAATTGAAATCATGCCATGTGTCTACTACATGATGCACCAATAGATTCCATTCTATTTTAAAATGAGAGGATCCCTCCTCGCCATATAACATAAAAATCATGGTTTTCATAACCCGATATGGGTATCTCAAGTATTGTGTAGAATACATCCAATTATTGTTTTCTAAGAAGGCCTTATATTCAATCCACCAATCTTTCAATTTTTTTACTAGATTGAATTCCTTGGCTCTGTACTCATCCAAAAATGTTTTGTTCAATAGCACTTGAATTTTCTTCAGCTTGAACATTATTTTGAATGAATAGGGTTGTAAATAAGCTATGGAAACCCTACCTTCACTTATGGCTGATCTCATTCCAATATTAATGTGTCTGAATATCGATTTGACAACATCGTTATATGGTAATATTATTGGTTTGGCGGCAATCAAGTAAAGGATGTGCTTTCTGATATTTCAAAAAACCTAAGTCATCATGGTCCTTATGGAAGTCTTCATTGAAGAACATTCTATACATGTATTTGGGCACTCAAGGTCATCTTGGAATCCAATTAAACCAGCGTAGATCCAAATCCTAGGCTCTATCAAGCGCCGAGATGGATCAAATCTCTCTAGGTGCAAACCTCTTCTTAGGTATCCATTGATTTGATTCAAACAAAAAGACACATTTTTTTATTATTTAAGGTCCACATATAATATTTTTATTATTAATACTTAATATTATTTATGGCTGACATATACTATTTTTTATTATTTTTTATTTTTTTATGAACAAACATTGCATAATTTCCCCACACATGGTTTTAAAACCATATGCAAGGCCCTCCTACAATAGTGGTTTATTTAGGAGGCCTTGCACATGGTATTAAAACCATTTTCAAGGCCCTCCAAAACCATGTACAATAAAACCATGAGTTGTTTAGGAGGCCTTGCACATGGTTTAAAAACCATTTGCAAGGCCCTCCTACAATTGTGGGTTATTTAGGAGGCCTTGCACATGGTATTAAAACCATTTGCAAGGCCCTCCAAAACCATGTACAATAAAACCATGAGTTGTTTAGGAGGCCTTGCACATGGTTTGAAAACCATGTGCAAAGCGACCTAAACCATGTACAATAAAACCATGGGTTGTTTAGAATGCTTTGTACATGGTTTTAAAACCATGTGCAAGGCCAACATTGTTTTGCGGATAATTCAATTTTGTGTTTTTTCTTGAACCACATATTTTTTTTACGGATAATTAAATTTTTACTTTTCTATTGTTTTGTTAGGTAGGAAGATTACAACATCTCCCCCATATTAGATTTTTTTTTTTTGGATAATTCAATTTTGTGTTTTTTTCTTGACTCACATATTTTTTTTACCGATAATTAAATTTTTGCTCTTTTATTGTTTTGTTAGGTAGGAAGAATCTTACAACATCTCCCCCATATTAGATTGTTTTTGTGGCGGACATTTATTTTGGCCTATTAGAAAATTTATTTTTTATTAATAAAATTTTACGAATGTGATTTTTTTTTTTATTTCGTGTTACAAAATCTCTCCCATAATATTCACTTTCACTATTAGTTTTTGCCGACATGTTAGTAACGTTACATCACGTGACAAGATCTCCCCCATAATATTCACTTTCACTATTTTTTTTGCCGACATGTTAGTAACGTTACATCACGTTACATCACGTGACAAGATCTCCCCCATACTGGGATGTAGAGCGCCTTTTGGCGCAATGATTTGTATCCGTGAACAACATTGGATTTGCATCTTTCCAAGGGTTGGGACTTTCTTCAACTTCCCATTTTAAGGTAGCTTCCCTATTCCTTGTGCTTTTGATATTTTAAATAATAAATATCCTACAATAAAAAATGAAAATACAAATATTAAATCTTGTAGACACAATTATGTCAATAGGTGAGTTATGAACATAAATCAAGTCTACCTCAAGTTTCGAGCTAAAACAAATGGACTTTGAGAAACAAGATAGTAGGTGAACAAACTTGGCTTCTCTAGCAAGTTTACAAAGGATAATGGTGAATATTAATTGTGAAATACCTCCCTGAGCTGGTTAAGATTATTAATGACAACTATATATATGCACGGGTGGCAAAGTTTGGTGATAAGTCCTGTATTTTGTTTTTGCAATGATTTATGGAGTTTGAGGATATGCCCTTATCTAAAATCCTTATGGCATGCTTAGGTGGCAAGCTGGGGTGCATAACTTTTGAAGAGAAATGTTTTGACCATGTCATTTGCACCAAGGGATTCACATGAAGCCCAAGTGCAGTTTTCTTTGGAGAGAGGCGTGCCTGCTATGATTGATGTAATGGAGACACACCAACTTCCTTACCCTTCCCATAGTAGGGATAAAAACGTTGAGATTTGCGAAATCATCCAACGCAGCTCCTTATTTACAATTCTCCACTGCGTAAATGACTACTTTCATAAATACTAGTTACTGGTAAGTTGTAATAGTAATAATTATATAGTTTGCAGATTGATATCTATCATAAATTTGTTTGAATATCATCATTGTCAAGCAATAACAACTTCTTAAAGGGTGCTAGCTCAATGGTAGAGTGCCTGCCTAATTATAGGCAGGAGGTTGGTGGTTCGATTCCTCCATGCCCTATCATAAATTTGTGACTACAAAACCGACTAAATTCACATATATACGACTATTAGTAGCTAATTTCTCATATCTTAGTCGTATTTAGCTTAGTCATTAATATGTTAACATTTAGTAGTTTATTTAGTCGTATATTTGGTCATTAATGGTTGCAATCAGTGACTAAATCAGTGACTAAATCAATGATTAACTCAGTGACTAAATCTGTGACTAAATCTGTGACTAAATCAATGACTAAATCATTAACTATCAATGACTAAAACAATGACTAAATCATTGACTATCAATGACTAAAGCATTGTCTATCAATGACTAAATCATTGTCTATCAATGACCAAATCAATGACTAAATAAGTGACTACTAAGTCAAGCTATTAATGACTAGTGAAATACGACTAGCTATAAGATAGTGGTAATTTGCTACTATTAGTCACCGACTCAAAAATAGTCATTTATAGCCTAATTTTAGTCATTTTTTTAGTCATTAATTTCTCATTTTCTACTAGTGAGACTTCTTCGATTTTGCCGAAACAAATTCGAGATCGAATTCTTGCAGAATGACAATCCATTTATTATATTTTCCCCCAATCATCCTTCAAGTGAGGATGAATTGAAATGGATTGACATGGGCTACAACCAAGTTCTGACGAAGGAGAATATAATGTCTCAACCACTGAACCACATGTATGGTAGCTAAAGCAAGCTTCTTGACATGAGAATAATGAATTTCTACGTCAATAAGGTTCCAGCTCAGATAGTATATGACATGCTCTTGGAGCTCCTCATCCTCTTGAACCAAAACCATACCAATCGTCTCCATGGATGCGGCCACATAAAGTAGAAAATCACGGCTATATTCTGGGGGACTAATCACCAGGGCCGATGCTAGGGATCACTTAAGTGCATCAAAGGACTCCTGGGCTCGCTCATCCCAACAAAAGGGGGTGTCCTTTTTCAATAGATGCATGAAGCCTCTAGTCAAATTGGCAAAGTTGACAACAAATCTTCATAAGAAGTTTTCCATGCCTTGCAAACATTGAAGATGATGAATATTCTTTGGGGGAGACAACTAAAGTATTGCCTCAACCTTCAAAGGGTCGACTCTTATACCCTCTTTAGAAATGATGAATCCTAACAAACGACCTGACTTCAAACAAAAGATGCACTTATGAGGATTTAACCTAACGAGATAATGCTGGCATATTTCGAATACCAATTTCAAATGATAGGGATGACGCATTCTCATACAAGAATGAGTAGGAAGGTCATCCAAAAGTACTTCGATAATCGACTTGAGATCGTGAAAGATCAAGGTCATTGCCTACTGAAATGTAGGTCCGGTGTTTTTAAGGTCGAAAGGCATTTTTCGATATGCGAAAGTTCCCCAAGGACAAATAAATGTAGTCTTATGTTGGTCCTCAGGTTTAATTTGTATTTGATTATACCCGGAAAATCTGTCCATCAAGGAAAAAACCTTGCTACCTGCACACTCATCCAAAATCTGATCAATAAATGGTGTGGGGAAATTGTCCTTAGGACAGGCACGATTTAAATCGTGGAAATCATTACATATGCGAATCACTCTCTGCTTATTATCCACTGAAACAGGGTTTGACACCCACTCCGTCAAGGGAATGGGATAGATAAAATCGGCTTTTAACAGTTTCTCTATCTCTACCTTAATCCCGGGTGTTTTCCTAGGATTCACCGCACGCAAATGTTGTCGAACAGGCTTAGCGTTGGGATAAGTATTAATATCATGCTCGACAATACGAGGGTAGATATGGCATTTCGTCATAAGACCAAGCAAATATATCACGAAATTATTTAAATAGCTCGGTGTATTCTTGAATCTCAGCATCGAAACATTCCGCCCCAATATAAACATTCTCTATCCTCCCAGGATTGCGAGAGATATTGATAGGAATCGTTTAAGATATGTTTGCCATGTTTCCATTAGCCATTGGACCAGGAGATCTTAATGGAACCATAGGACTACCAAATCTCTCACTAAGGATCGCCCTAAAGTCCTCATGCTCCAGGAGGTCAAGCTCGGGAAGAAAGTAAGATCTATGATGGAGTTCCTCCCATGGTGGCTCAACTCCCGACATAGCCTCAATAATCGCTTCATCTAAAGGGAAAACCATATCAAGGAAATCGTGTGCGTTAGAATACTGCACTGCCCATGCCGGCAGCACATAAGGGTCCTCCTCCTCTGTCTGCAAAGAGGAAAGACTAGGCTCTACAACACACTTGAGATTAGCTTGATAAGCTATCATAGTTGTAGGAAATGGAACATCCGTCACGATGGGCTCGCTCGGAGTACTCAGTGTAGGAAGAATCCAAGGATCTTCCATATGACTCATGGGAAAAGACACCGATCTCATAGATGTCGAAGCCTCATCGGAACTAGACCCTATCATAAGAATCAGTGTAGGACAACTAAAGATTCCCATGAGGGATGAATACATGCCTACACCCACACTCCCAATTGTTGACTGAGAGTGTTCAACGATCGGGATCGAAGCTCCCGAAGATGCGGTAACAGACGGATTCTTGAATGTCGTTTGATCAATTGTGACTATCTTCCCGTTATGTGGAAAGCATACAACGCGAAATAGGGAAGAAGAAACGGCTTGCATACTGTACATACAGTTCCTACCCAGCAAGATATTGTAGTCAAGGGGCCCATCAACCACCTTGACCTCTATCGCAACGGTCTTCCTTCCCAAACAGACTTTAAGGGAAGGAAGAATGTTGTGCGACGTAAACGATCTCCCATCGAATGCAGTTAACATGGTCACTGATTTAGACAGCTCAGGGGAACCTAAACCCTTCCAACATGATAAATACATCACAGAAGCGGCAACGTTTTTGTCAATCAAAGTACGCTTGATGGTCATATCAAGACATTCTACGTGAATCAAAAGAGACACATGGTAAGGAAATCAAGGCTGAAGTTCTGCAGTTTCAAATTTAATCACGGAGGAAGAATCATCATCATTCACACCAAGGGTAGAAAGCAATGCATTCCTTTACGAAGGACAACTCTGAAGCACTTCCAATGCAAACATTGCACAAGGATTGTGGCCCAAATCCTCGACAACTGAATAGTTCTGGGTGGCTTGAGCATTAGGATTGTGCCCCGAATGCTTAAGGACTCCCTTAGGAATGTGAGGTGCAGCTTCAGGTTTATCCAAAGGTTTCTCAGTACGCAAAGGGGACCCTGGTGGATCAGGTTCTTTTCTTGGGCTGGGTTGTGACGAACCATAGTCTTTTGCACGGGTCACAACTTTCATAGGACGTACCATGTTAATGCAACCACAACCACTACCCTCCGGTGGATCTTTATCACCACTATAATAATCATGGGTCCTTGAGTTCATATTTTGATTGTGAGGTAAAGGGTTAGTTAGCACAGCTGGGCCTTGTGCCAAGAATCTCAAGGCTTCATCAATATGAGGGCACAAGTAAATGAGGTGATCGTCCTTACATAACTTGCAAGGGAACTTAACCTTACGTTTAGCTTTCTTGTCCCCCCCAGCATTACAAACTTTCTTGTCATTACTATTAGCATTCTCATTCTTATTCCCACCCTTATGATTATTCTTACCCTTCTTTCTATTCCGTCCGGGCTGCTGGTTACCCTTCTGGTCCGACAACTGCACTGAAAGTACACTCGCCATTTAGGCGGGTTGAGATGAAGCCTTAGCTTGTCCCAAAGTAGATTGGTAGATTGACAATTGAATCACTTGTTTTGCAACCGAATCTACAGGTTTTGCACTTGCACAACCCACAATGCCATCGACATGTGGTCCAGGTTTGACTTTGGGTTTGAAACTAGAATGGGGAGCATTGGGAATAATCTCATATAACAAACCTGACTGAGCATAAATCAAGTCCAGTTCCTTCTCCCTAAAAATCACTTGTTCCTCATTCCATACTCCGGATGTAGAAACATCCTTCGCTATATATGGAAATAATGACTTAAGGAACCATTCGAGGAGGAATTCTGGTGGTATAAAGGCTTTAATTAACCTCTTTCGTCTATGCCACTCTTGGATATGATCCAAGATATGTGTGGCTTTAACTTGCCGAAATGTCAACAAGAGTTCAGTACCAATGTCATAACGCACTGGTAGCTGGAAGTGGTTAAGAAAAGTCATCGCTAGATCATTGAACAAAGAGAATGCCCCCCTAGGTATCTCTATATACCATTTTGCAGCAGGCCCTATAAGGGTGCATTGAAATAGACTTAAACATATGGAGTCTTGGTGTAAGGAATTAGAAGAGCACCATAGGTGAAATGCCATAACATGTTTTCTCGAATCCTCTCCCCATTTTCCCTCTAACTTAGGTATGTTCAAGGGAAGCTTAGTAGGGACAGCTGGCCAAGCCGAGTCATGAGCTATAGGATCGTTCGTCAATCTCGACAAGTCAAGAAGATTCAATGTTGTGAGTAAAGGGAGCCTAGGATGATGAGGTTGATGGACCACTCCCTAATAGTTCTGATTCACATAGGTCTAATTACCACAATGGCCTTGGCCATAGTGCCCTCCTCCCGTTTGACCCGTATAGGGTGGCATGGAAGCACCATAGTGTGGTGGACCTTGACTATTAGGAGCTACAAAGATGTAATTTGGAGAGTAAGCAGGTTGTTGATACCCACCCCCATAAAGTGAAGAACCCTGTCCATACTGCGTCCCATAATAGGGTCCATAAGTCATTGCATGAGATGTCCCATGAGACACTCTGTAAGTAGGAATATACACTCCAGAAGTAGGAATATACATTTCGGAAGTAGGAATGTGACCTCTAAAAGTATGATCATGACCTCCTGAAACAACGGGCGGTACATGAAGCTGAGACACGACCAGTCTAGTAACTGCAGTACGGACATAACTCGTAGCAATGTTTCGGCCCAAAGGAACATGTGAATGAGGTGGAGGGTGAACATTTGAAGAACTAGGGACAGAGGATGGAGGGATCTATGTAATTATGTATGTACTATTCCCTATAGTCACTCGTCTCGGATCTGGTATCCTAATAGGATCACTAACCCTAGACCTAGGAGGAATATGTGATGTAACTTCCACCGTCAAGATGGAAGGTGCAATGTGACTAGTGCTTCCAAACCTCTCCGCATGGTAAGGAATGAGAGTGCCCCCAGGCATAGTGTTAGGCTTGAAATCAGATTTGACATGAAATTCCAAATCATGTGTGGGAAAACCAGACACACCATAACTACCATAACTAGTGCTGGCGGGTTCAAAATGAATCTCCGCATCCTCCAGCATTCCATACCGGTAATGCGTCAATGGGGAATCAACCCTAGAGTGAGTAGGTATATCATGAAAGGTTCCTATCTCAGAAATCACAGGACCTAACTCAGCCAATTCGGGTGAAGGATCATAAGTAGGAGTAAAATCCCCATCATCTACACGAATGGGAGAAGGTGGTTCAGGAATACCTTCTATATGGTCTCCCATGGTGTGTGAATCACTGTGCGAAGTAGTCCGCTTGGACTATATAGGTATCTCTCCCAAAGTAGGAGGAGATGTAGAAGGTGGAAGTCCTACTAAACGACGAGAACGGCGAGGAGCCGTACCCGAATCCACAATGACTCAAAAAATAGAAAAGACTCTCTATTTACGCAAACCCTAGGCAAGCTATCGTGCATAGAGTAATCACCAATAAAATATAAATCCAAATGTAGGCAATCAAGGGTAGGATAAGTAAGCTCCTGAATGAACCAGGTATGTCTCTCCTAAGAGAGGCTTGAGACTCCCATACACAACAAGCGGAGGTACGTAACCAATTATTGTGGCCCTCAGCTTCAACGTTGTTGACGGTTGGAATTGGCACAATCGTCAACCGAGAGACAACCCGATCTGAAAGTTTTCAAATATTCCCTCAGTCGTTAGGTAGTTGAATCTGATGGGATTAAGGCCCCGTTGCCTTCCCTAAATTAATCCCAGCTACAGGAAAAGACTCAAAAAAAACTAAAGCTATTGGTTGTTAACTAAATCTATAGTATACCTATGAATATACACAAGAAACTGTTAATGATAATTACTGAATTAGTTTGATATATTACACAACTAATAACTGGAATTAACCTAATTAAACAATTAATCTATGAATACAAGAATAAATAATTAGGGAATTATTAACAGATTCAATCAATTTACATAAGTTACACTATGAACACATGTACATTAATAACAAAATTGAAAGATAACTCATCAAAATATAAATGTAACAATCTGATTCAATAGGTTTTCTGTAAAATACATAAAGAAAAACTACCATTAACCTATCCTAATGTCCTATCATGATCAGGAGCACAATAGTAGTAACCCTGGAATCAATTTGCAAATAATGTTACTATGAAGACAAATCCTAAGCTCATCAGAAAAAATTCTGAGATTTAACGCAACAACACAGTGAACAAATATATCACATATATTATGATGATAACATCAGATTTATTACATGATGTACATTTTCAAATGAAGCAAGAATAAATTGACAGTTAAAAAGGTGATGCATCTGCACATTTCTTAAAATAAATTATGACAAAAACATAAAAAAAAATGCGAAAAGATATGACAAGATCAAACGATATTATAAATACATTTTTCTAGTATAAAAACTACAAATATATTCATAAATATCACCAGTTAAACAGTGCTGCAACTGCTAACAAAAAATTGTTTTAAGCCACAGAAAATGTTTGAAGTGATCTTGTCTAGCCCCTTTTCCCAACCATCGATCCCCCTTTCAGGAAAACCATATCTCCTTTAAATACATTCAATCTCACATGGAGACAGTTCTAGAAAGTAGGAAACTACATAATCTTAATCTTAACCAAATTCGTTAAAAATAGAAAAATGACAAATGAAATTGTCATTTTTCATATACGTCACGATATCCCAAAATTTGCAAAAGGTTCAACCTATGACGCTAAATCATAAAATGATAAAGACACTAGTCATGTAGTGACACCTGGGAAAGCAACTGATTTGTTCATAATTCTCCAGGGATCATCCTGAAAATGAGCGATCACCAAAAATCCAGGGAAAACGCATCAACCAAATCACCTGCGACACTACATAGTAAAAAAAAAAATTAACACAATCGCAAGAGTAAACAAACTAAATCACACAATCAATCAAACAATACAAAACAATACATGAAACAAAAATAACTTCATTATCACTTGCTGCATTTAATTACAAACTTCAAACATGAAATACTTTATAAACATATGTACAATAGTGAGTGTGCCCAAAATACTATGATTTAACAGGAGCATTAAACACCTGTATATTCACCCCAGCCGTTGGATTCTGTGAATGACCTTTAAACTGCATCAGAGTAACCTAAGTGTTCAGCTCACTAATCTTTTCCTCATTTTTCTGATTCTCACGTTGCAGTTTCACTACTCTTCAAATCAACCTGTTCTTATGTTTCTTCAGATGCAGCATAGACTTATCATCTGAGTCAAATTTCTCCTTCAGTCTTATATTCTCATCTTTTATGGCATCACCATGTGCTACCATCTCAGTTACTTCTTCCTCCATTCTATGTATTTTATCTAGTAAACAGTTTACGAATAATGGGTGCATTACTTCATCAATTAGATAAGACCCAGGAAAGTTCCCTTTAACAGACTTGCCCTTAATTGGAGGATCAACAACAGGGTCAACTTGAGGATTTGTATCAGAGATATGAGGACTTTTATGTGCACGATGAATTAGAGGCTCATTACCCATGTCAGGGCCATCATGTGAAACAAGTTTATCTTCCTCGTCATCTAACACAACTGTTTCAACGTCTATGTTATTACTCACGGAAGACTTAACAACACCAACCTTGGCGCCCACACTTCTCATAAACCTGTCGGTAACCTTAACATTCGGATTTTTTCTCGCCTGTTTGCAAGTATTGTCATTACAGTTCAGCATCATAGGGTATAGGTTTAAATACTTCCTCCTACGCTTAGAAGTCATAGGAGTACTAGGACTGCACACTGGAGTGGGAGCAAGATCATCGTGAATGCAAGGGCTTACACAATCACCAAGGTTTGACATAGTCTCATATACAGGTGAAGTCAGAACTTGAAAAGGCTCTTGATGTCTTACACATTCTTCAGCACAATCGAATTGACAATGGCAGAATGCCATGAAGCCATTTTGTTCAAGAAAATCATCCCAGGACAGATTTCGTTTAGACAATTCTCTCTCCATCAACATCCTAACCAGGCCATGATGAAAAAGACTGCGACCGATGTTCTTCGGCCCCTTCTTAATGGTTGAAGACATCTTGGTCATGCTCTGAACTAAATAATAGGGTAAATTAATAGGCAAGCCAAGAAAAACAGTCATCAACCTGAGGTGATAGACATAAGCAGAGGATAGATGACCCTCGCAGGTCACATACCTATGAATAACATTTAGAACCGGTGGCCATTCTTTCTTGAAATATTTTCGCGATACACCAGTTCTAAAAGATACATCCTGGCAAGGATTCTTCAACATCTGTCTCCATTCAGTGACCTCCATCTGCTTGTATTTGAACCAACGTTCACCTGTCAATGGCAAGACCTTAGCCAAAGAAACTGAGCGCTTGTCGACCCTGAATTGGAGGTGGGCCACCTTAACCCTAGCATCAACCAGTGACATAGCAAATAACCTATTCACCTCAGGGTTTGAGTCTACAAACTTGCAGATAAATGGTAGCCAACCCACTACTTCTACCTTAGCTAGGAGCTCAGGATTTTCATCAAGGAGCTTCATGTTATTGGGCTCGACCCTAACAACCGGGGCCATGTCTACGAGCGTAAATGCATGAAATTGCACACAGAGGAGACACCACAGTTCACAATAAGAAAGAACATTGGAGAGCGAGCATTCGAGATGAAAACCAAGCAGAAAACACAAGCAATGAGACCCGACTCTGTGATAAACAAAGCGGGACATGAACAAACCCAGACAAGGACCCTGTAAACTCGGCATGGGGGAGGGAGAATGATCACGCATAGTAGCAATCAAGTAATAGAAAATGACGGTGAAGACTCCAAATTAAACTCACTTTGCCATTATTTATTCGGTCGAATCAACATAAAACCACTCCTCGCATCAGATACAGGTGTTCAACAAGTAGAGAGCCATGACGCTGAGCATGTACTTGCAATTGAATGTTATTTACAGATTTATGTACGAGTGTAATGATACCATATCAACCCTCGATCCAACAAATCAGATGTGGAGATGATGACATAGATCAAACCAACCATAAGGGTTGAACTTTGGACATTAAATTCGACCTTACCCTACAATGACTTCAATCTTCGAAAATAGCGATCATACAAAATTTCATAAACCATCAAACTAATTCCAAACCTTACATGCAAGAATATAAGTCACGATATGGAGCATATTATAAATATTGAAATTAAACCCTTATGGTAAGATCAAGCATGATTCAAAGTTTAAAGGATGAACTTAGGATAAGGCACCCCTACATAAAAATATTTAGTCTTTGATGTTCTAGGACATTGTCCAATTTGCAAAATCATAAATAAACATACCAATTGCTGAATTCTCAAACAAGGCTTATGGTGAGACTATATTGAAAAGCATACAAATGCATTCAAAATAATGATTTAACATAGTAATTTTGTCAATGAGCAATAGTTGACAAGGTTATAAAAAAAACAATTTGAATTTCACCATTTCAGTAGCTCACAGAATTTCATCGTTTCAGGAGCTCCAGATTCTACAATTTTTGAAATGAGGACTTCAAATATTTAATCAAACAAAATTTCATTTTGTTTGATAAAATTTGTATTTTTTATCAAGCTGTTGGGTAGGGGCACAACAGATGGTGACTGACTGGGCGGAACAGTTATCTCTGATTTCTTGACCTGAAACCATGCAATCAAATCATTAGATCCCTTATGTATACCATTATATAGAAATCAATATTTTAGCATCTTAAACAGATTCAGGAATTTCATATTTCTAAAAATTTACAAGAAATTTACAGTTCAGATTATTCATTTGATAAAAAATCAGGTCTCTCACAAAATTCAGTCCAAACGAAGTAAAATAGTAAATGGCTTGATTTTGAGGAATAAAATCTCAATACCACAAGCATAGCCCTGCTGCCAACAGGCATCCATAGCCTCGAAAGGGTTGCTTCAAAGCCCAAAGAATGCCAGTATCCCATCTGCTAGTTATAGATATACAATTCTGGTTAGGTTGAACTGTTACGATTATTTTTCTCTTTCCCTTTTTTTTTTATAAAATTTATACCTCTAAAGGCCATGGTTCTGTCTTGGTAACCAGGTATTAACCATGTCAGTCACCAATCTGTATTACAATAAATAAACCGGCTCGTAAAGAGACCTTTTATCCCTTGGTGTTTTATCCAAGGGCCATTGTCCAGGCTTGGTGACCGAAAACGACAATGTTACTAAATGCAAACCTATGATCCTGAATAGACTGACTCATTATGAGACCCTCTGTCCTTCAGATTATTCTAAAGAGATATTCGAATCCAACCATGGCCAGATCGTAGTTATATTTAATCTCCAATGAGATTATATTAGCAGATGGGGAGGCAAGTCTAATTCTCTTCACGAGAGGGAGTGGTGTAAAAGACTTGAATAGATAACCTTGACAAATATTGCCTTAATCCTTTTGGAAAAATCTTTGCATAGACTCATCTTATTAATTTATATTAACATGCCTTAAAATTTCTGGTAAAATCTAGAAAGATAAAAAACTTTCACTGTTCAAAACGTAAAACAACATGACAATTTTCAGGATAGTAAGATCATGATGCATGATTTGTAGGTCAACCAAAGGATTTGGTGAAAAGTCATCAGCCTGAAATCAAATGACTTGACCACTCTAAAAAATTATGCAAATAAAACAACAAATAGATATGAGAAAATATTCAAAGCAAACAAGTGAAATAAACACACTAAAAAAAAAAATCCCACAAACCGAGAAAACCACACAAGGTATATACAGGATAATCCCTTAATGGGGATCAGCAGAAATATTTTTTGATCAGATGACCATTCACCAGAAGGCTCTTGATGTATCCCTCCAGTGTCTGCAACCTAAATTTGCTAGGACCAAGTTTTTCTACAACGATAAATGGTCCCAACCACAGGCATTGGAACTTAGTATGTTTTCCTCTGTCTTCGTGCTCCTTGTCCCATTTCAGAACTAGGTCACCTACTTCCAGATTACTACTGGCTGATTTTCTGTGATCGAACCAGCGTTTCACTGTCTTCTGATGTTGGTCAAATTTTTTTCTGGCTAACTCTGTTTCTTCTTCCAGCTTAAGCAAGGTATTAATTCTATGTTCCATGGTAGAACATGTTGTTTCTTGTACTGACTGGGAAAGCTGTAGAGAGGGTAAAAATAGATGAGGAGGAAATATAGCTTCCTTACCGTATACCAAGCAAAAGGGAGAGTTACCTATGGCAACCTTGGGAGTAACCCTGTCAGCCCATAGGGAATTTGATAAAGCGTTGTGCCAATTTATATGATGATTAACCACCGTGCGTTTCAGAATTTTGATTAAATTTTTGTTGGAAGACTTAGCTAATCTGTTACCATGAGGATAATAATTAGCTGAATATTTTAAATTTATGCCTTTTTCCAATGCATATTCTGTTAACTTTACAGAAGAAAAATAGGTTGCGTTGTCAAAAATCAAATATTCTGGAACACCAAACCTGGTGACAATAAAAGAGTCAAGGAAGGATATCACCTGTTCTGAGTTAACCACTCGTAAAGGGATGGCTTTAACCCATCTAGTGAAATAATCGGTGGCTGTCAGAATGTATTTGTGCTGCTGTGAGGAAGATGGTGTAATTGGACCAACAATGTCGAAGCCCCATTGTTGAAATGGAACTTCAAAAATAACAGGCTGGAGAGGTAATGCTGCTTTCTTAAGTCTTTCGCCTGCCCTCTGACACTCCTGACATTTCCTAGCAAAGGCATATGCATCCTTAAACAAAGTAGGCCAGTAATATCCAGCTTTAAGTACCTTATGTGCAGTGGTTTCCCCGCCAAAGTGTCCCCCGACTGGCCCTGCATGTAATTGAGGCAGCACACTATCAACTTCATTCCTTTCTAAGCAACTAAGGAGGACCCCTTCGAAATTATTTTTGAACAGAATGTTGTCGATCAACTGATAAGGTGTAGTTCTTAATCTCAAAGCCCTTTTGCTACAGGAATCTAAATGTTTAGGAGCATTTCCATGCAATAGAAAAAATTTAATGTCATGATACCAGGAATCAGAGGGGGCTGAGATTGGCAAAACTTCCCTTTCGAACAAAAGATGTTCATCGATGAAGAGTAGGTCAGATTCAGACATATCTGAAGATCTGGCTGCCAACTTGCGAAGTCCCTGTCCTCTGACAACCTTTAAAGGCTTGATTTCCAGGTCATACTCCTGAAGTGTTGTAACCCAATGGGCTCGCTTTTCACCCAGGTCCTTTTGCACCAAAAGAGTTCTGACTGCAGAATATGGCACAATAACCTTGGTGTGTGACTTCAACAGATAAGGCCTAAAATGTTTTACTGACTTAAAAACAGCAAATGCTTGTTTTTCTACTTCTGGATAATTGAGCTCTGCACCATTCAAACCGGAACTTGTAAAAGCAATGGGGGCCTCATTGTTTTCTTAATTTTTTTGCGTTAAAACAGCAGCATATGAAGAGTTAGAAGCAAACGTGTACAAAATAAATGGTCTAGAGAAATCCGGGCTTATTAAGGTTGGGGCTTCAGTAATAGCTTTTAATATGTCATGAAAGGACTATTTTTCTTCAGCAGACCATTTGAACTCAACATCTTTCTTAATCATTTTCTGAAGTGGCCTGACAATCTCAGTGAAACCAGGAATAAACCTGGATACAAAATTTATCTTCCCTAGAAAAGATTGCATAGTTTTCTTTGAGTGAGGCATAGAAATATGTGCTATAGCCTGGGTACATTCAGGGTCAATATTGATACCTTGTTTTGAAACTACAAAACCCAATAACTTACCTTCAGTAATTGCAAAGATGCATTTCTTGGGATTCAGGGAGATCCCATACTTGCTGCAACGTTCAAAAACCATCCTAAGATGTGTTGGGTGATTAGCTCTATTTTTTGAAAAGACAGTTATATCGTCAAGGTAAATGACGACAAATTGGCCGATCAGGCCTCTGAACACAATATCCATTTCCCTTTGAAACGTTGCTCCAGCATTAATTAAGCCAAATGGCTTTTTCCTGTAGGCATAAGTTCCCCAAGGGGTTCTAAAGGTTGTTTTCAACTGATCTATTTTGGATACTAATACTTGATTGTATCCCGAGAAGCCATCGAAAAGTGAAAACATTTCAAATCCAGAAACCTGTTGTAAGATCTTTTCGATAGGAGGAATGGGATAGTTATCCTTTTCTGAAACCTTATTTAGATTTCATAAATCGATGCATAACCGAATTTCACCATTTTTCTTTCTAACCGGGACGAGATTTTCCACCCACTGCATATGCCGCACTAGAAAAATTATTCTAGCAGCGAGGAGTTTGTTAAGCTCCTTCTTAACAACCGGTTCTAGGCTAGGGTGCATTTTCCTCAACTTCTGCTGGAAAGGTTTAGCCTGTTGTTTCATGGGGATGACATTTTGCATTATGTTTGGATCAAATGTCTTGATATCATCATATGTCCAAGTAAAAATGTCCTTAAACTCATTAAAGAGTCATATGAAGGCTGTTTTTTCTTGGGGAGTACATGTACTGCCCAGATTGACACATTGAGGACTGTGTTCGGTGCCTAAATTTATGACTTCAGATTGCATAGTAGAGCTGTTGGTTTTACAGTTCCTTACACCTTTAAATTTGTCCTTCAAATCATAAAATTTCTCAAGTTTAATAGCAGATCTAGGGAGAGTACTGACCTGATCAAGAGATTCTTCAATTGGACAAGGTTTATGAATTACCGCAAAGTTGTACAGATCTTCATCATGAGTCATTTCATCGATGAATGCATCTTTGAAGGTGTCCTTCATGGTCAAAAATTCGATTAACTACTCATCATGGTAAAAAACCCACCAATTGACAACATTATCAGGTATGGAAGGCCTGAAAAGCAGTTCAACAGAGAAAGAATCAGCAAGCATCCCTTCAGATGGAATTAACCTTGAAGCAACATTTGCTAGGAGATCTGCTTCCTGATTCAAATAACGAGGGATATAATTTATGTTAAAAGATTCAATTGATAATAATAAATTCCACACCTCTATCTGGTAATTTCTTAAATGTCCAGCAATGCAATGTATAGTGTTACATACCTGTCTAACGATAATTTCAGAATCTCCTAACACTACCAAAGCTTTAGCTGCTTAGCTGCTAGATCAATTTCCTTTTTCAGCCCTTGAATAAGGGCTTCATATTCAGCAATATTATTGGTGCATTGAAATTCCAACCTACAAGCAACAAAGTACCTTTTTCCCTGAGGATCTATTAACAGGCAACCGGCCCCAGCTCCTTCCTTTGACTTAGACCCGTCAAAGTATAGAGACCAAAGGCCATAATTCGGGTCCAAATGTGCTGTGTTTGGAATTGGAATTTTGTCCAGAACTTGTGTAAAATGGAAAACTTTAGATTACTATTCTGAATCTTGGACTGATGACATCTCAGCCTCAAGGTTTCCAAAGAAAGAATCAACCATGTAATTTCCCATTATAGTATCAGTAAATAGTACTGGTTTGTTTGAGTCATCCAGTTCGGTGACCATGTGCTTCATATAACGTTCTCGATCAATTTTGATTTTGTTAGGGTGACCATTATGAGGTATCCATAAATGTGACCAGTCCGTCGCAAAATATCCCTTCAATTTTTCAGACCAATATCTGCTGAGAAACAAGCCATATGCCTCAGGGATATCTGCAACAATTATGTCAATGATGAAATGAACTTGAGGATTTGAGGCTAATATTATTAGCACTTCGTTCAAATTTCCTATTACATTTACATTAGATCGGTCAAGTTGCACAATGCTTGTATCACATGGCACGGGGACTGCATTAAGTTTTTTGCATACCGAATAAGGCATGACATTTTTAGAAGCCCCTGAGTCTATCATACAATTGTGTACTTTACGGTTGCAAATTTCAAATGTAAGCAAAAAAGGAGGAGTTGAGGAATCTGATTTCTTACCTATGGACGAGGCATTGACTGAATATTTTGTTGGGTTGTCTTTTGTACTAGCAGAACTGTTTTGAGTGGAGGAAGTTTTGCCATTTTTACTTAGAGAAACCCCTTGCATCATCTTATCTCAAATCACAGGCAATTTGAGGAGTTCATAGATATAAATGTTGGCTCTGATTTTCTTCAAATCCTCAACCAAGTCGTACTCTAAATCAAGAGATTGTGTAGACTTAGTATTCGAAGGTTGGTTTTTTGTTTTGACAGTTGAACTGTCATCTATATATTTTGTGGAGGGTTCCCCTGAGGGATGATATTTCTTGCTTCTAGTGTTATATTGATGCTGATTGACATTCACAATAGCCACATCTTCATCGTCGGTCAATTCCGTAGTATCCCAGAAGTGACTAATAACTTGAGGAGGTTTATCTTCAGTGTTATTATCAGTGCCTTGGGTATCTTCAGAATTCTGTCCTAAATATTGGGTTTCACTTTCAGTTGATATTTCTAGGCCTGAACCTAATAGTTTTAGGAAACTATTAATTTCGTCCACATTATTAGCCTCGGATGGTGGAGTTTGTTTTGCAGCTGTATTTTGGAATGGTCTTCTAAAAGTCTGTCTAGGTGGTTCTTTATTCGGAGTACTTTCAGAAGTACCTTTCTTCAAATCTATGATTTCATTGGATAGCTTCTTTATGAATCTTTGGAGACTGTCCAAGTATAGTGCATCTTTACCCTTTTTCTCAGGATTTGTGGTTTTGGAAGGACTCTCAGTCTTTTTGCGAGAAGAATATGTAGAATCGGTATCTACCCCAGGGTTCGTCTTAATAGCAAACATGCCCTTCTCGAAATTAATGGCTTCATCAAAGGTTTCAGTGAGAGTGGGTTTAGCCACTCTCCTGACAAACATGGCCATTGACACAGGAAAGGAATAAGTATAGAATTCAATAGTGACATCTTCAGCCGTCCTTGAGGTGGCAGGAATTCTGTTTCTTAGAGTCAAGAATCGCTGGTTAAAATCTTTGACTTTCTCCTTGGTTTCCATACGGATCCTAGACAATTCTAACACCAACACAGTTGGAGTCTTATCATCTCCAAAATTGTTCATGAAAGCCAACTCGAATTCATTCCAGTTGGTAATAGAACTAGCGGTAAGTAAAAAATACCAAGTCGAGGCTTTTCCCTCAAACGTGTAAGGGAAAAGTCGACAAACTACGTCTTCATGTTCAACATCCAAAAGATGAACTGCTAGCATGAATTTTTTAACATGATCTTCTGCGGGCTCTTTTAGCTCGGGATTGAACTTGGGAAACAATTTCTCAGGATGCTTTGGCAAAGGATGTTGATCACCTAGAACAGCAACCGCATCCTGAGCTAACCATGGAAAATTGGCATTGGGGTTCGGGTTTAAACCTGCCATGTTCCTTGGTGATGGAGGTGGTGAAGGTGGCGTTTGAAAAATGTGAGGAGGTGAATGTGGCGGTGATGGTGGTTGACCAGACCCTCTTGTAGTAGGTGGTCCTGAAGAAGATGAAGGTTTATTGGTGCTTGTTCGAAACTGTTGCAATTGCTGGTCAAGGAAGGCACCTAAAGGTCGATTCTGTTCTTTAGAAGTAGACTCAATATGGTGAGTGTGTGGACGCCTGATCTATGGAAGAGGAAACTCTGTGGGCTGGATCCCAGTGAGATTCAAATAAGCTCTAGTTAAAATCCTGTGGGATTCATTTATGGCCTGCTCGAACTGGTCAAGTTCTTTAGGCGAATGGGCAACACTAGAGTTGAACTGATGAATGAGATTTCGAACAGTATTGTCCAATGGGGTCTCATATAATTGTGATGACTGGGATATTTGTGGTTGAGATGATGACTGCAATTGACTTGATCTAGAAACTGGTGTAAATTGAGGAGTAGAGGATTGATCCATTTTGTGAATAGGATTTTTCTCATCAGCCATTTGCTTAAGCTGGCCCTCCTTCTAGCTCCATTGTTGACGGTCGAAATTGGCACAATCGTCAACCGAGAGACAACCCAATCCGAAAGTTTTCAAAGATGCCCTCATTCGTTAGGTAGTTGCCTCTGACGGGATTAAGGCCCCGTTGCCTTCCCTAAATTAATCCCAGCTACAGGAAAAGACTCAAAAAAAACTAAAGCAACTGTTTGTTAACTAAATCTATAGTATACCTATGAATATACACAACAAACTGTTAAAGATAATTATTGAATTAGTTTGATATATTACACAACTAATAACTAGAATTAACCTAATTAAACAATTAATCTATGAATACAAGAATAAATAATTAGGGAATTATTAATAGATTCAATCAATTTACATAAGTTACACTATGAACACATGTACATTAATAACAAAATTGAAAGATAACTCATCAAAATATAAATGTAATAATATGATTCAATAGGTTTTCTGTAAAATACATAAAGAAAAACTACCATTAACCTATCCTAAATGTCCTATCCTGATCAGGAGCACGATAGTAGTAACCCTTGAATCAATTTGCAAATAATGTTACTGTGAAGACAAATCCTAAGCTCATCAGAAATCTTTTTGATATTTAACACAACAACACAGTGAACGAATATATCACATATATTATGATGACAACATCAGATTTATTACATGATGTACATTTGCAAATGAAACCAAAATAAATCGACAGTTAAAAAGTTGATGCATCTGCGCATTTATTAAAAGAAAATATGACAAAAACATAAAAAAAATGTGAAAAGATATGACAAGATCAAACGATATTATAAATACATTTTTCTAGTATAAAAACTGCAAATATATTCATAAATATCACCAGTTAAACAGTGCTGCAACTACTAACAAAAAATTGTTTTAAGCCACATAAAATGTTTGAAGTGATCTTGTCTAGCCCCTTTTCCCAACCATCGATCCCCCTTTCAGGAAAACCATATATCCTTTAAATACATTCAATCTCACATGGAGACAGTTCTAGAAAGCAAGAAACTACATAATCATAATCTTAACCAAATTCGTTCAAAATAGAAAAATGACAAATGAAATTGTCATTTTTCATATACGTCACGATATCCCAAAATTTGCAAAAGGTTCAACCTATGACGCTAAATCATAAAATGATAAAGACACTAGTCATGTAGTGACACCTGGGACATCAACTGATTTGTTCATAATTCTCTGGGGATCATCCTGAAAATGAGCGATCACCAAAAATCCAGGGAAAATGCATCAACCAAATCACCTGTGACACTACACAGTAAAAAAAATAAATTAACACAATCGCAAGAGTAAACAAACTAAATTACACAATCAATCAAACAATACAAAACAATACCTGAAACAAAAATAACTTCATTATCACTTGCTGCATTTAATTACAAACTTCAAACCTGAAATACTTTATAAACATATGTACAATAGTGAGTGTGCCCAAAATACTATGATTTAACAGGATCAATAAACACTTGTATATTCACCCCAGCCGCTGGATTCTGTGAATGACCTTTAAACTGCATTAGAGTAACCTGAGCATTCAGTTCACTAATCTTTTCCTCATTTTTCTGATTCTGACGTTGCAGTTTCATTACTCTTCGAATCAACCTGTTCTTATGTTTCTTCAGACGCAGCATAGACTTATCATCTGAGTCATATTTCTCCTTCAGTCTTATATTCTCAGCTTTTATGGCATCACCATGTGCTACCATCTCAGTTAATTCTTCCTCCATTCTATGTATTTTATCTAATAAACAGTTTACGAATAATGGGTGCATTACTTCATCAATTCGATCAGACCTAGGCAAGTTCACTTCAACAGACTTGCCCTTAATTGGAGGATCGACAACAGGGTCAACCTGAGGATTTGTATCAAAGATATGAGGACTGTTATGTGCATGGTGAATCAGAGGCTCAGTACCCATGTCAGGGCCATCATGTGAAACAGGTTTATCTTCCTCGTCATCTAACACAACTGTTTCAACGTTTATGTTATTACTCATGGAAGACTTAACAGCACTAACCTTGGCCCCCATACTTCTCGTAAACCTGTCGATAACCTTAACATTCGGCTTTTTTCTCTCCTGTTTGCAAGTATTGTCATTACGGTTCGGCGTCAGAGGGGATAGGTTTAAAGACTTCCTCCTACGCGTAGAAGTCATAGGAGTACTAGGACTGCACACTAGAGTGGGAGCAAGATCACCGTGAATGAAAGGGCTTACACAATCACCAAGGTTTGACATAGGCTTGTATACATGTGAAGTCGGAACTTGAAAAGGCTCTTGATGTCTTACACATTCTTCAGCACAATCGAATTGACAATGGCAGAATGCCATGAAGCTATTTTGTTCAAGAAAATCATCCCACGACTGATTTCATTTAGACAATTATCTCTCCACCAACATCCTAACCAGGCCATGATGAAAAATACTGCGACCGATGTTCTTCGGCCCCTTCTTAATGGCCGAAGACATCTTGGTCATGCTCTGAACTAAATAATAGGGTAAATTAACAGGCAAGCCAATAAAAACAGTCATCAACTTGAGGTGATAGACATAAGAAGAGGATAGACAACCCTCACAGGTCACATACCTGTGAATAACATCTAGAACCAGTCGCCATTCTTTCTTGAAATATTTTCGCGATACACTAGTTCTAAAAGATACATCCTGGCAAGGATTCTTCAACATCTGTCTCCATTCAGTGACCTCCATTTGCTTTTATTTGAACCAACGTTCACCTGTCAATGACAAGCCCGTAGCTAAAGCAACTGAGTGCTCGTTGACCCTGAATTGGAGGTGGGCCACCTTAACCCTAGCATCAACCAGCGACATAGCAAATAACCTAGTCACCTCAGGGTTTGAGTCTGCAAACTTGCAGATAAATGGAAGCCATCCCACTGCTTCTACCTTAGCTAGGAGCTCAGTATTTTCATCAAGGAGCTTCGTGTTATTGGGCTCGACCCTAACAACCGGGGCCATGTCTACGAGCACAAATGCACGAAATTGCACACAGAGGAGACACCACAGTTCACAATAAGACAGAATGCTAGAGAGCGAGCATTCAGGCTGAAAACCAAGCAAAAAACACAAGCAATGAGACCCGAATCTGTGATAAACGAAGTGTGACATGAACAAACCCAGACAAGGACCCTATAAACTCGGCATGGGGAAGGGAGAATGATCATGCAGAGCGGCAATCAAGTAATAGAAAGTGACGAAGAAGACTCCAGATTAAACTCACTTTGCCATCATTTATCTGGTCTAATCAACATAAAACCACTCCTCGCATCAGATACAGGTGTTCAACGAGTAGAGAGCCACGACGCTGAGCACGTACTTGCAATTGAATTTTATTTAAAGAGTTATGTACGAGTGTAATGATACCATATCAACCCTCGATCCAACAAATAGGATGTGGAGATGATGACACATATCAAACCAACCATAAGGGTTGAACTTTGGATGTTAACTTTGACCTTACCCTCCAATGACTTCAATCTTCGAAAATAGCGATCATACGAAATTTCATAAACCATCAAACCAATTCCAAACCTTACATGCAAGAATATAAGTCACGATATGGAGCATATTATAAAGATTGAAATTAAACCCTTATGGTAAGATCAAGCATGATTCAAAGTTTAAAGGATGAACTTAGGATAAGGCACCCCTACATACAAATATTTAGTCTTTGATGTTCTAGGACATTGTCCAATTTGCAAAAACATAAATAAACATACCAATTGTTGAATGCTCAAACAAGGCTTATGGTGAGACTATATTGAAAAGCATACAAATGCATTCAAAATAATGATTTAACATAGTAATTTTGTCAATGAGCAATAGTTGACAAGGTTATAAAAAAAACAATTTGAATTTCACCATTTCAGTAGCTCACAGAATTTCATCGTTTCAGTAGCTCCAGATTCTACAATTTTTGAAATGAGGACTTCAAATATTTCATCAAACAAATTTTCATTTTGTTTCATAAAATTTGTATTTTTTATTAGGCTTTTGGGTAGGGGCACAATAGATGGCGACTGACTGGGCGGAACAGTTATCTCTGATTTCTTGACCTGAAACCATGCAATCAAATCATTAGATCCCTTATGTATACCATTATACATAAATCAATATTTTAGCATCTTAAATAGATTCAGGAATTTCATATTTCTATAAATTTACCAGAAATTTACAGTTCAGATTATTCATTTGATAAAGAATCAGGTCTCTCACAAAAATCAGTCCAAACGAAGTAAAACAGTAAATGGCTTGATTTTGAGGAATAAAATCTCAATACCACAAGCATAGCCCTCCTGCCAATAGGCGTCCATAGCTTCGACAAGGTTGCTTCAAAGCCCAAAGAATGCCAGTATCCCATCTGCTAGTTATAAATATACAATTCTGGTTAGGTTGAACTGTTACGATTATTTTTCTTTTTCCTTTTTTTTTTTTAAATTTATACCTCTAAAGGCCATGGTTCTGGCTTGGTAACCAAGTATTAACCATGTCATTCACCAATCTACATTACAGTAAATAAATCGGCTCGTAATGAGACCTTTTATCCCTTGGTGTTTTATGCAAGGGCCATTATCCAGGCTTGGTGACTGGAAATGACAATGTTACTGAATGCAAACCTATGATCCTGAACAGACTGACTCGTTATGAGACCCTCTGTCATTCAGATTATTCTAAAGAAATATTCAAATCCAACCATGGCCAGATCCTAGTTATATTTAATCTCCAATGAGATTATCTTAGCAGATGGGGAGGCAAGTCTAATTCTCTTCACGAGAGGGAGTAGCATAAAAGACTTGAATAGATAACCTTCACAAATACTGCCTTAATCCTTTTGGAAAAATATTTGCATAGACTCATCTTATTAATTTATATTAACATTCCTTAAAATTTCTGGTAAAATCTAGAAAGATAAAAAAACTTTTCACTGTTCAAAACGTAAAACAGCATGACAATTTTGAGGATAGTAAGATCATGATGCATGATTTGTAGGTCAACCACAGGATTTGGTGAAAAGACATCAGCCTGAAATCAAATGACTTGACCACTCTAAAAAATAATGCAAATAAAACAACAAATAGATATGAGAAAATATTCAAAGCAAACAAGTGAAATAAACACACTAAAAAAAAATTCCACAAACCGAGAAAACCACACAAGGTATATACAGGATAATCCCTTAATGGAGATCAGCAGAAATATTTTTTGATCAAATGACCATTCACTGGAAGGTTCTCAATGTCTCCCTCCAGTGTCTGCAACCTAAATGTGCTAGGAACAAGTTTTTCTACAATGATAAACGGTCCCAGCCACAGGCATTGGAACTTAGTATGTTTTCCTCTGTCTTCGTGCTCCTTGTCCCATTTTAGAACTAGGTCACCTACTTCCAGATTCCTAGTGGCTGATTTTCTGTGATCGAACCAGCGTTTCATTGTCTTCTGATGTTGGTAATTTTTTTTTTTGGCTAACTCTCTTTCTTCTTCCAGCTTAAGAAAGGTATTAATTCTATGTTCCATGGCAAAACATGTTGTTTCTTGTACTGACTGGGAAAGATGTAGAGAGGGTAAAAATAGATGAGGAGGCAAGATAGCTTCCTTACCGTATACCAAGAAAAAGGGAGAGTTACCTATGGCAGCCTTGGGAGTCACCCTGTCAGACCATAGGGGATTTGATAAAGCGTTGTGCCAATTTATATGATGATTAACCACCGTGCGTTTCATAATTTTGATTAAATTTTTGTTGGAAGACTCAGCTAATCCATTACCCTGAGGATAATAATTAGCTGAATATTTTGACTTTATGCCTTTTTCCAATGCATATTCTGTTAACTTTACAGAAGAAAAATAGGTTGCATTGTCAAAAATCAAATATTCTGGAACACCAAACTTGGTGACATTAAAAGAGTCAAGGAAGGATATCACCTGTTCTGAGTTAACCACTCATAAAGGGATGGCTTCAACCCATCTAGGGAAATAATCGGTGGCTGTCAGAATGTATTTGTGCTGCTGTGAGGAAGCTATTGTAATTGGACCAACAATGTCCAAGCCCCATTGTTGAAATGGAACTTCAAAAATAACAGGCTGGAGAGGTAATGCTGCTTTCTTAAGTCTTCTGCCTGCCCTCTGACACTCCTGACATTTCCTAGCAAAGGCATATGCATCCTTAAACAAAGTAGGCCAGTAATATCCAGCTTTAAGTACCTTATGTGCAGTGGTTTCCCCGCCAAAGTGTCCCCCGGCTGGCCCTGCATGTAATTGAGGCAGCACACTATCAGCTTCATTCCTTTCTAAGCAACGAAGGAGGACCCCTTCGAAATTCTTTTTGAACAGAATGTTGTCGATCAACTAATAAGGTGCAGATCTTAATCTCAAAGCCGTTTTGCTACGGGAATCTAAATGTTTAGGAGCATTTCCATGCAACAGAAAAAATTTAATGTCATGATACCAGGAATCAGAGGGGGCTGAGATTGGTAAAAATTCCCTTTCGAACAAAAATTGTTAATCGATGAAGAGTAGGTCAGATTCAGACATATCTGAAGATCCTGCTACCAACTTGCAAAGTCCCTGTCCTCTGACAATCTTTAAAGGCTTGATTTCCAGGTCATACTCCTGAAGTGCTGTAACCCATTGGGCTCGCTTTTCACGCAGGTCCTTTTGCCCCAAAAGATTTCTGACTGCAGAATATGGCACAATAACCTTGGTGTGTGACTTCAGCAGATAAGGCCTAAAATGTTTTACTGACTTAAAAACAACAAATGCTTGTTTGTCTACTTCTAGATAATTGAGCTCTGCACTGTTCAAACTGGAACTTGTAAAATCAATGGGGGCCTCATTGTTTTCCTGATTTTTCTGCATTTAAACAGCAGCATATGAAGAGTCAGAAGCAAACGTGTACAAAATAAATGGTCTGGAGAAATCCGGGTTTATTAAGGTAGGGGCTTCAACAATAGCTTGTAATATGTCATGAAAGGACTATTTTTCTTCAGCGGACTATTTGAACTCAACATCTTTCTTAATCATTTTCTGAAGTGGCCTGACAATCTCAGTGAAACTAGGAATAAACCTGGATACAAAATTTATCTTCCCTAGAAAAGATTACATAGTTTTCTTTGAGTGAGGCATAGAAATCTACGCTATAGCCTGGGTACGTTTAGGGTCAATATTGATACCTTGTTTTGAAACTACAAAACCCAATAACTTACCTTCAGTAACTGCATAGATGGATTTCTTGGGATTCAGGGAGATCCCATACTTCCTGCAACATTCAAAAACCCTCCTAAGATGTGTTGGGTGATCAGCTCTGTTTTTTGAAAAGACAGTTATATTGTCAGGGTAAATGACGACAAATTGGCTAATCAGGCCTCTAAATGCAATATCCATTTCCCTTTGAAACATTGCTCCAGCATTAATTATGCCAAACGAGATTTTCCTGTAGGCATAAGTTCCCCAATGGGTTCTAAAGGTTGTTTTCAACTGATCTGTTTTGAATACTAATACTTGATTGTATCTCGAGGAGCTATCTAAAAGTGAAAATATTTCAGATCCAGAAACCTGTTGTAAGATCTTTTCCATAGGAGGAATGGGATAGTTATCCTTTTCCTGAAACCTTATTTAGATTTTGGAAATCGACGCATAACCGAATTTCACCGTTTTTCTTTCTAGCCGGGACGAGATTTGCCACCCACTTCGTATGCCACAATGGAAAAATTATTCTAGCAGCAAGGAGTTTGTTAAGCTCCTTCTTAGCAGCTGGTTCTAGGCTAGGGTGCATTTTCCTCAACTTATGCTAGAAAGGTTTAGCCTGTTGTTTCATGGGGATGACATGTTGCATTATGTTTGGACCAAATGTCTTGATATTGTCATATGTCCAAGCAAAAATGTCCTTAAACTCATTAAAGAGTCGTATGAAGGCTGTTTTTTCTTGGGGAGTACATGTACTGCCCAGATTGACACATTGAGGACTGTGTTCGGTGCCTAAATTTATGACTTCAGATAGCATAGTAGAGCTGTTGGTTTTACAGTTCCTTACACCTTTAAATTTGTCCTTCAAATCATAAAATTTCTCAAGTTTAATAACAGATCTAGGGAGAGTACTGACCTGATCAAGAGATTCTTCAATTGAACAAGGTTTTTGAATTACTACAAAGTTGTACAGATCTTCATCATGAGTCATTTCATCGATGACTGCATCTTTGAAGGTGTCCTTCATGGTCAAAAATTTGATTAACTGCTCATCATGGTAAAAAACCCTCGAATTGACAACATTATCAGGTATGGAAGGCCTGGAAAGCAGTTCAACAGAGAAAGAATCAGCAAGCATCCCTTCAGATGGAATTAACCTTGAAGCAACATTTGCTAGGAGATCTGCTTCCTGATTCAAATAACGAGGGATAGAATTTATGTTAAAATCTTCAAATGATAATAATAAATTCCACACCTCTGTCTGGTAATTTCTTAAATGTCCAGCAATGCAATGTATAGTGTTACGTACCTGTCTAACAAAAATTTCAGAATCTCCTAACACTACCAGAGGTACCTATTCTAGTCAGAAACAGAGGTATAAACAGACTCAGTTAGTGTCAAAGGAGACTCAACAATCATCAAAATTCACCAAGAAATTTTTTAACTTCCACTAAAAGTAAAAACTAAGGGCATACGCTACTGTTCGCAATAAAACCGCCTGTATACACGAAAATCACAGAGAAATCCGTGTGTATACGCGATTGTGAGTTAAAAACTTGCATACAGGAAGAAAGGTGCATAAAAATCAAGGCAAACAGACAAGCTGAGACAAACTTCACACCAATCAGACACTACCAGGAAAGCATGCCCCCAGACCCGACATAGAAACAAGAGAGAAAGAGCAATTCAAAGTCATTAAATGCTGATAGAAAACCCCCAAAGGACAACTACTAGGAACTCCCTAGCGGAGTCGCCAATTCTATTATGGAGAGAAATTCCTATGGCTTGGGGTACCACAACATACATCTTGACTCCAAAAATCAATCCTTTCCAATATTCAATAGAAAGTAAATGTCTAACACTAAAGGATCAGACCTCGTACCTTATTTCGGATGGTTGAAGTAGATCCCCGTTGAGCTTTCCAACTTCAGCTCTAATTGATAAATTACTTCCTCAACAACAAGTAAACAATACAAGAATTATATATATCATGGTGTTAAATATATTCTAGCATATATAATCCACAATGTATAAGCATTTGAAATCATCCCATGGATAAAATACTCATTCAAACATACATTATTGGACAAGAAAAGATATTTCTATTAATATAAATCAGAGATTACAATAGATATAACCTCTGTCGGCACATCTGCGAAACGGAGAAACTGAATCCCCCACTTGGGCCTCCACCACCTCAATCCTCCATCTCTCGATAGCAAGCTCACAAGCAAAGGGAAATCTTGGGAAGAACACAAAAGTGCTCCAAGGGACAAGTGGATGTAGACTCAAGCATACGTTTCGGCAACAATGGACTATAGTTTCTTTGCTCTCAATTCTCTCATATGCCTTCAATGTACCATAGAGTTCCTTATATAGCTTTTCAAAGGGGTAATGAAAGGTCGAATATGAGTGATCTCAAGGCATAGGGAAGACTAGGTGTCAAGTGAGTCAAATCCATGTCAAGAAAAACTCCAAAGGATTTGGATTTTGTACACATCCCGATGTACGTGGTTTTAGTGTTCAAACCCACGTATATACGCGATTAGAGGTTTAAAAGTCACGTGTATCATTTTTCACGTGTATATACTGAGGAATGTTTGAATTAGGCTTCAACTTCGTTCAAACAAGAGCATAACGGTGTATGGTGACTGAACAAAGGCAGCATAGACTCAATATACAAGCTGGGACATCTCTGCGACACAGGAGGCATAGACAGAGGCTCCATGGAAACTAGAAGCTTAACCAGTTGGTCTAGATAAACTCAGATAAATGAGTACAACTCCTAAATGTTAAATTTTCATATGCTTATCTAAGACATATGTATTTAATTTCATTTTTTATAACAAAAGCATATAAACAGGATCACTGAAAGATAGACAAGCACAACCATACAAAAGGAACACAAAGATTTATCCTGGGAAAACCCTAAAGGGAAAAACCCAGCAAAATCTTCCTCAATATAGATGCCCCCAAAAGATAAAAGATAAAACCAACAAGGAGATCAAAGCCCGATCCTCCTCCTTCTCCAGCTACTTCTCTTCTCCACTAATGCGCTACACAAGTGAGAGTGTGTGTCATAAATGAGGAGCACTACACCTCTATTTATATTCATCCATTCACTTAAGTTAACTCATCTGTCATGTAGGCTCGAGTTAATCATGTAGGCTCGAGTTACACATGTAGGCTCAAGTAACCACACTGGGCTGCTAATGACCCACCTTTACCATTAGACGAGACTGCCTCATGACTCTTATTAGTTCTTCCGATTAGGAGCATCGGGGTACAAAGTGATACAAGTGGTTCTCCCGATAGGATCATTGGGGACCATAAAGAAATACATATAGAATATTCTTCAAAGTTACAATATTTCAACACTCCCCCTTAACGAGAAGGGTATTCTATAACAACATCAACAACAACAATAATAGGAGAGAGATAGAGGACATCATCAACATCATTAGGGTGATACATCTATAAATCATTGGAAGCTTTTCAGCATCATGTAGTCTTCATATTCAATCTTTAGTCTTCAGCATCATCAGTACTTTGACCACTTCGATCAGCAACATCTTCTTCAACACTTTGATAATCAATGCCACTAAGGCCACTAAGGTCACCTCAATATAATCAATGCTCAGGCGGACAGTCCCAAGCGGGATTGACCGTATGGCCAGGGTAGCAAAGCCCGAAATTCTCAAAAGAGCCCCAAGATATGAATACAATCCTAGAAATATCTCCAGTGCTACTCAGTTATGACTAGGGGTCATCCCAATCAATAACCAATCACACTGCCTCGTGCGTAACCCCCTTTTGAGAGGAGGACCCTGAGAAACACTGGTTATACCAAGGATTTCACACACTCAACTGGATAGACACATACATGTTGTTGTTTAGTGGTCTTGGAGGATTTACTCACAATGATCTATTCCAAGACCCTAAAACCTAATCTTGTTGGTGCACCCTATAAAAGAAAAGAGTGTAGTTCATTTTAATTAAGTGTTGATTTTAATTGGCTTTATTACTCAAAAGAGGGATATGGTCGTGCAACTAATGGTGTTATGACACAACATGAAGTAAAATGCACACCTAACAATCAATGCAAATGCATTATGTCCATGAAAACAGGGTATGCTACTACGTGAAATGCACAATTTTTCTTCAAATGATGAATGCAAGCTTTCCTATATGAAATATTATCTAATACTCCAAAGCAAATCTAGTGCAAGTACAATGCAAAATGCAAAATGCAATGCATGATGATAAGCAAATATTTTTGGATTTTTTGAAATAAAATGAGATACAAAAAGCAAAAGAATGATTCTACAACCCCCAGACTATGCAAGCACACTCAAAGAGCACTCAAGCAAAGCACTAAGGTAAAAAAAATATAATGCACTAATCCCAAACAAAAAATCAAAAATTCCATGACAAGAAGCTTCTTAAAAAAAAATTAGCCTAAAAAAAAGTCTCTGGTCAGAAACAGAGGTATAAACAGACTCAGGCAATGTCAAAGGAGACTCAACAATCATCAAAATTCACCCAGAAAAAATTTAACTTCCACTAAAAGGAAAAACTAAGGGCATACGCTACTGTTCGCAGTAAAACCGCCTGTATACGCGGAAATCATAGAGAAATCCACGTGTATACGCGACTGTGAGTTAAAAAGTCGCATACAGGAAGAAAGGTGCATAAAAATCAAGGCAAATAGACAAGCTGAGAAAAACTTCACACCAATCAGACACTACCAGGAAAGCATGCCCCCAGACCCGACATGGAAACAAGAGAGAGAGAGCAATTCAAAGTCATTAAATGTCGATAGAAAACCCCCAAAGGACAACTACTAGGAAATCCCCAGCGGAGTCGCCAATTCTATTACGGAGAGAAATTCCTATGGCTTGGGGTACCACAACAGACATCTTGACTCCAGAAATCAATCCTTTCCAATATGCAATAGAAAGTAAATGTCTAACACTAAAGGATCAGACCTCATACCTTATTCTGGATGGTTGAAGTAGATCCCCGTCGAGCTTTCCAACTTCAGCTTGAATTGATAAATTACTTCCTCAACAACAAGTAAACAATACAAGAATTCTATATATCATGGTGTTAGATATATTCTAGCATATATAATCCACAATGTATAAGCATTTGAAATCATCCCATGGATAAAATACTCATATAAACATACATTATTGGACAAGAAAAGATATTTCTATTAATATAAATCAGAGATTACAATAGATACAACCTCTCTCGGCACATCTGCGAATCGAAGAAACTGAATCCCCCACTTGGGCCTCCACCACCTCAATCCTCCATCTCTCGATAGTAAGCTCAGAAGAAAAGGGAAATCTTGGGAAGAACACAAAAGTGCTCCAAGGGACAGACGGATGTAGACTCAACCATAAGTTTCGGCAACAATGGACTATAGTTTCTTTGCTCTCAATTCTCTCATATGCCTTCAATGTACCATAGATTTCCTTATATAGCTTTTCAAAGGGGTAATGAAAGGATGAATCTGAGTGATCTCAAGGCATAGGGAAGGCTAGGAGTCAAGTGAGTCGAATCCATGTCAAGAAAAACTCCAAAGGATTTGGATTTTGTACACATCCCGATTTACGTGGTTTTAGTGTTCAAACCTGCATATATACGCGATTAGAGGTTTAAAAGTCACGTGTATCATTTTTCACATGTTTTTAGGGATGGTAAAGGAAACATCAAAGGACAAAAAAAGGTCCAATGGGTCTAAGGAGTCTGCAGCGGCACAGGGAAAGGCCATACAAAGTGTGATTCACCTCGAGTGGTAAAATTAGCTATAATAGATAATTCTGTTACGGAGAGAAATTCCTATGGCTTGGGGTACCACAACAGACAGCTTGAATAAAAAAATCAATCCTTTCCAATATGCAATAGAAATTAAATGTCTAACACTAAAGGATCAGACCTCGTACCTTATTCCGGACGGTTGAAGTAGATCCCCGTTGAGCTTTCCATCTTCAGCTTGAATTGATAAATTACTTCCTCAACAACAAGTAAACAATACAAGCATTATATATATCATGGTTTTAGATCTATTCTATCATATATAATCAACGATGTATAAGCATTTGAAATCATCCCATGGATAAAATATTCATTCAAACACACATTATTGGGCAGAAAAAGATATTTCTATTAATATAAAATCAGAGATTACAATGGATACAACCTCTGTCGGCACGTCTGTGAATCGAAGAAACTGAATCCCCCACTTGGGCCTCCACCACCTCAATTCTCCATCTCTCGATAGCAAGCTCACAAGCAAAATGAAAGCTTGGGAAGAACACGAAAGTGCTCCAAGGGACAAAGGGATGCAGACTCAAGCATAAGTTTCGGCAACAATGGACTATAGTTTCTTTGCTCTCAATTCTCTCATATGCCTTCAATGTACCATAGAGTTCCTTATATATCTTTTCAAAGGGGTAATGAAAGGTTGAATCCGAGTGATCTCAAGGCATAGGGAAGGACAGGAGTCAAGTGAGTTGGATCGATGTCAAGAAAAACTCCAAAAGGATTTGGATTTTGTATACATCCCGATGTATGTGGTTTTAGTGGTCAAACCCACGTATATACGCGATTAGAGGTTTAAAAGTGACGTGTATCATTTTTAACATGTTTTTTTTGGATGGTCAAGGAAACATCAAAGGACAAAAAATGGTCCAAGGGGTCTAAGGAGTCTATAGCAGGACAGGGGAAGGCCATACAAAGTGTGATTCACCTGGAGTGGTAAAATCATCTATAACAGATGCCCCATAATGTGTGATGTTAAAGGGGTCATACGATGGCCGAAATACATTATAAGTCCATCCCAGAAGTGGAGTGATGAAGAATCCCAAATGTAAGACCAGTCACCGAATCAGCATAGTACAATAATACAACTCTGCACATAAGTACAAATACATACAGCAGTCCCAGATACATAAGAGTACATTGGCCATGAATAGGCATGATACAAGATATCACATAAGTGGTCATCGCCACGGACAATATACATAGATCAAAATCTCCATGATGAAGATATACAAAGGACCATGATCTCCATAATGGATGAAGATATATAACATATCAAGATCTCCATAGTGGCTGGAAATGTCTGACATATACTGGAATCAAGTCACAAGAGCTGAAATCTCATGAAAACTGGCACGATCACGGAGGTAGCATATAAGATATGCCACCAATATGGAAAGTCTTCTACACAAACCGCTACGAGTACATGTCCTACTATGTGAATAGAGGTGTCAAGGTTGAACATAGTAGTCCATCGTCTGATTACTGGTCATTAATGTATACTGTTAACAGACGCGAGATCACCCACCGATAATGAAAATGGGAATCAAGGTACTAGAGTGCAAACTAACAAGTGTGAATAAATGTGTTGAGGTAAAACACTTGAGAGGATCCATCGATCAGGGGACATTGATGTATTCCCAAAGACTGTCGATGGTGAAAGAACCTGCCACTGATGACTGTGAGTCTCAAGGCACTCAACATGACTCTAGATTCCAATCCCAGAATAAATGATCTGAATTCGATGGGATGAAATCCGCTGGAAGGAGGGCATTAATGCATCCCCCATCATCCAACACGAGGTACTCAGCAAAGCTGTATAATGTGAAAGGACTCGATCATAAGGTGCATCAACCAGTAACTGTACCGGAAATGGCCAACATGCAAAGTCAAGATAACTGAGGAATGGTTGAATCAGGCTTCAATTTCATTCGAACAAGAGCATAATGGTGTATGGTGACTGAACAAAGGCAGCATAGACTCGATATACAAGCTAGGACATCTCTGCGACATAGGAGGCATCGACAGAGGCTCCATGGAAACTGGAAGCTTAACCAGTCGGTCGAGATAAACTCAGATAAACGAGTACAACTCCTAAATGTTAAATTTTCATATGCTTAGCTAAGACATCAGTATTTCATTTCATTTTTCATAACAAAAGCATATAAACAGGATCACTGAAAGATAGACAAGCACAACCATACAAAAGGAACACAAAGATTTATTTTGGGAAAACCCTAAAGGGAAAAACCCAGCAAAAGCTTCCTCAATATAGATGCCCCAAAAAGATAAAAGATAAAACCAGCAAGGAGATCAAAGCTTGATCCTCCTCCTTCTCCAGCTACTTCTCTTCTCCACTAATGCACTACACAAGTGAGATTGTGTGTCATAAATGAGGAGCACTACACCTCTATTTATATTCATCCATTCACTTAAGTTAACTCATCTTTCATGTAGGCTCGAGTTAATCATGTAGGCTCGAGTTACACATGTAGGCTCAAGTAACGACACTGGGCTGCTAATGACCCACCTTTACAATTAGATGAGACTGCCTCATGACTCTTATTAGTTCTTCCGATTAGGAGCATCGGGGTACAAAGTGATACAAGTGGTTCTCCCAGTAGGACCGTTCGGGACCACAAAGAAATACATATAGAATATTCTTCAAAGTTACAATATTTCAACACTCCCCCTTAACGAGAAGGGTATTCTATAACAACATCAACAACAACAATAATAGGAGAGATATAGAGGACATCATCAACATCATTATGGTGATACATCTATAAATCATTGGAAGCTTTTCAACATCATGTAGTCTTCATCTTCATTCTTTAGTCTTCAGCATCATCAGTACTTTGACTGCTTCGATCAGCAACATCTTCTTCAGCACTTTGATAATCAATGACCCTAAGGCCACTAAGGTCACCTCAATATAATCAATGCTCAGGAGGACAGTCACAAGCGGGATTGACCGTATGGGCAGGGTGGCAAAGCCCGAAATTCTCAAAAGAGCCCCGAGATATGAATACAATCCTGGAAACATCTCCGGTGCTACTCAATTATGGCTAGGGGTCATCCCAATCAATAATCTCTCAGAATTCCTCATGCTTAACCCCCTTTTGAGAGGAGGATCCTGAGAAACACTGGTTATACCAAGGATTTCACACACTCAACTGGACAGACACATACATGTTGTTGTTTAGTGGTCTTGGAGGATTTACTCACAATGATCTATTCCAAAACCCTAAAACCTAATCTTGTTGGTGCACCCTATAAAAGAAAAGAGTGTAGTTCATTTTAATTAAGCGTTGATTTTAATTGGCTTTATTACTCAAAAGAGGGATATGGCCGTGCAACTAATGGTGTTATGACACAACATGAAGTAAAATGCACACCTAACAATCAATGCAAATGCATTTTGTCCATGAAAACAGGGTATGCTACTATGTGAAATGCACAATTTTTCTTCAAATGATGAATGCAAGCTTTCCTATATGAAATCCTATCTAATACTCCAAAGCAAATCTAGTGCAAGTACAATGCAAAATGCAAAATGCAATGCATGATGATAAGCAAATATTTTTGGATTTTTTGAAATAAAATGAGATACAAAAAGCAAAAGAATGATTCTACAACCCCCAGACTCTACAAGCACACTCAAAGAGCACTCAAGCAAAGCACTAAGGTAAAAGAAATCTAATGTACTAACCCCAAACAAAAAATAAAAAATGCCATGACAAGAACCTTCTTAAAAAAAAAATTAGCCTAAAAAAAACGTGCCTGGTTAGAAACAAAGGTATAAACACACTCAGGTAGTGTCAAAGGAGACTCAACAATCATCAAAATTCACCCAGAAAAAATTTAACTTCCACTAAAAGGAAAAACTAAGGGCATACGCTACTGTTCGCAATAAAACCGCCTGTATACACGGAAATCACAGAGAAATCCGCGTGTATACGCGACTGTGAGTTAAAAAGTCGCATACATGAAGAAAGGTGCATAAAAATCAAGGTAAATAGACAAGCTGAGACAAACTTCACACCAATCAGACACTACTAGGCAAACATGCCCCCAGACCCGACATAGAAACAAGAGAGAAATAGCAATTCAAATTCATTAAATGCTGATAGAAAACCCCCAAAGGAAAACTACTAGGAACTCCCCAGTGGAGTCGCCAATTCTATTACGAAGAGAAATATCTATGGCTTGGGGTACCACAACAAACATCTTGACTCTAGAAATCAATCCTTTCCAATATGCAATAGAAAGTAAATGTCTAACACTAAATGATCAGAACTCGTACCTTATTCCGGATGGTTGAAGTAGATCCCCGTTGAGCTTTCCAACTTCAGCTTGAATTGATAAATTACTTCCTCAACAACAAGTAAACAATACAAGAATTCTATATATCATGGTGTTAGATATATTCTAGCATTTATAATCCACAATGTATAAGCATTTGAAATCATCCCATGGATAAAATACTCATTCAAACCTACATTATTGGACAAGAAAAGATATTTCTATTAATATAAATTAGAGATTACAATAGATACAACCTCTGTCGGCACATCTGCGAATCGGAGAAACTGAATCCCCCACTTGGGCCTCCACCACCTCAATCCTCCATCTCTCGATAGCAAGCTCACAAGCAAAGGGAAATCTTGGCAAGAACACAAAAGTGCTCCAAGGGACAAACAGATGTAGACTCAACCATAAGTTTCGGCAACAATGGACTATAGTTTCTTTGCTCTCAATTCTCTCATATGCCTTCAACGTACCATAGAGTTCCTTATATAGATTTTCAAACGGGTAATGAAAGGTCAAATCTAAGTGATCTCAAGGCATAGGGAAGGCCAGGAATCAAGTGAGTCGAATCCATGTCAAGAAAAACTCCAAAGGATTTGGATTTTGTACACATCTCGATGTACGCGGTTTTAGTGTTCAAACCCGCGTATATACACGATTAGAGGTTTAAAAGTCACGTGTATCATTTTTCACATGTTTTTAGGGATGGTCAAGGAAACATCAAAGGACAAAAAATATTCCAAGGGGTCTAAGGAGTCTGCAGAGGCAAAGGGGAAGGCCATACAAAGTGTGATTCACCTGGAGTGGTAAAATTAGTTATAACAGATAATTCTGTTATGGAGAGAAATTCCTATGGCTTGGGGTACCACAATAGACAACTTGACTCCAAAAATCAATCCTTTCCAATATGCAATAGAAATTAAATGTCTAACACTAAAGGATCAGACCTCGTACCTTATTCCGGATGGTTGAAGTAGATCCCCATTGAGCTTTCCAACTTCAGCTTGAATTGATCAATTACTTCCTCAACAACAAGTAAACAATACAAGCATTCTATATATCATGGTGTTAGATCTATTCTAGCATATATAATCAACAATGTATAAGCATTTGAAATCATCCCATGGATAAAATATTCATTCAAACACACATTATTGGGCATAAGAAGATATTTCTATTAATATAAAATCAGAGATTACAATGGATACAACCTCTGTCGGCACATCTGTGAATCAGATAAACTGAATCCCCCACTTGGGCCTCCACCACCTCAATTCTCCATCTCTCGATAGCAAGCTCACAAGCAAAAGGAAAGCTTGGGAAGAACACGAAAGTGCTCCAAGGGACAAAGGGATGTAGACTCAAGCATAAGTTTTGACAACAATGGACTATAGTTTCTTTGCTCTCAATTCTCTCATATGTCTTCAATGTACCATAGAGTTCCTTATATAGCTTTTCAAAGGGGTAATGAAAGGTCGAATCCGAGTGATCTCAAGGCATAGGGAAGGACAGGAGTCAAGTGAGTTGGATCCATGTCAAGGAAAACTCCAAAAGGATTTGGATTTTGTATACATCCCGATGTATGTGGTTTTAGTGGTCAAACCTGCGTATATACATGATTAGAGGTTTAAAAGTGATGTGTATCATTTTTAACATGTTTTTAGGGATGGTCAAGGAAACATCAAAGGACAAAAAATGGTTCAAGGGGTCTAAGGAGTCTACAGTGGGACAGGGGAAGGCCATACAAAGTGTGATTCACCTGGAGTGGTAAAATCAGCTATAACAGATGCCCCATAATGTGTGAGGATAAAGGGGTCATACGATGGCCGAAATACATTATAAGTCCATCCCAGAAGTGGAGTGATGAAGAATCCCAAATGGAAGACTAGTCACCCAATCAGCATAGTACAATCATACAACTCTGTACATAACTGCAAATACATATAGCGGTCTCGGATACATAAGAGTACACTGGCCATGAATAGGCATGATACAAGATATCACATAAGTGGTCATCGCCATGTACAATATACATAGATCAGAATCTCCATGATGAAGATATACAAAGGACCATGATCTCCATAATGGATGAAGATATATAACAGATCAAGATCTCCATAGTGGCTGGAAATGTCTGACATATACTGGAATCAAGTCACGAGAGCTGAAATCTCATGAAAAATGGCACGATCACGGAGGTAGCATATAAGAGATGCCACCAATATGGAAAGTCTTCTACACAAACCGCTACGAGTACATGTCCTACTATGTGAATAGAGGTGTCGAGGTCGAACATAGTAGTCCATCGTCTGATTACCAGTCATTAATGTATACTGTTAACAAGCGTGAGATCACCCACCGATAATGAAAATGGGAATCAAGGTACTAGAGTGCAAACTAACAAGTGTGAATAAATTTTTGAGGTCAAACACTTGAGAGGATCCATCGATCAGGGGACATTGATGTATTCTCAAAGACTATTGATGGTGAAAGAACCTGCGACTGATGACTGCAAGTCTCAAGGCACTCAACATGACTGTAGATTCCAATCCCTGAATAAATGATCTGAATTCGAGGGGATGAAATCCGCTAGAAGGAGGGAATTAAGGAATCCCCCATCATCCAACACGAGGTACTTAGAAAATTTGTATAATGTGGAAGGACTCGATGATAAGGTGCATCAACCAGTAACTGTACCGGAAATGGCCAACATGCAAAGTCAAGATAACTAAGGAATGGTTGAATCAAGCTTCAACTTCATTCGAACAAGAGCATAACAGTGCATGGTGACTAAAAAAAGGTAGCATAGACTTGATATACAAGCTGGGACATCTTTGCGACACAGGAGGCATCGACAGAGGCTCCATGGAAACTGGAAGCTTAACCAGTCGGTCAAGATAAACTCAGATAAATGAGTACAACTCCTAAATGTTAAATTTTCACATGCTTAGGTAAGACATCAATATTTCATTTCATTTTTCATAACAAAATCATATAAACAGGATCACTGAAAGATAGACAAGAAAAACCATACAAAAGGAACACAAAGATTCATCCTAGGAAAACCCTAAAGGGAAAAACCCAGCAAAACATTCCTCAATATAGATGCCCCCAAAAGATAAAATATCAAACCAGCAAGGAGATCAAAGCCCGATCCTCCTCCTTCTCCGGCTACTTCTCTTCTCCACTAATGCGCTACACAAGTGAGAGTATGTGTCATAAATGAGGAGCACTACACCTCTATTTATATTCATCCATTCACTTAAGTTAACTCATCTGTCATGTAGGCTTGAGTTAATCATGTAGGCTCGAGTTACACATGTAGGCTCAAGTAACGACACTGGGCTTCTAATTACCCACCTTTACAATTAGACGAGACTGCCTCATGACTCTTATTAGTTCTTCAGATTAGGAGCATCGGGGTACAAAGTGATACAAGTGGTTCTCCCGGTAGGATCATCGGGGACCACAAAGAAATACATATAGAATATTCTTCAAATTTACAATATTTCAACACTCCCCCTTAACGAGAAGGGTATTCTATAACAACATCAACAACAACAATAATAGGAGAGAGATAGAGGACATCATCAACATCATTAGGGTGATACATCTATAAATAATTGGAAGCTTTTCAACATCATGTAGTCTTCATCTTCAATCTTTAGTCTTCAGCATCATTAGTACTTTGACCGCTTCGATCAGCAACATCTTCTTCAGCACTTTGAGCTTTCGATTAGCAACATCATCTTCAACACTTTGACCTTTCGATTAGCAACATCTTCTTCAGCACTTTGGCCTTTCGATCAGCAACAATATCATCATCATACTCTGATCTTTCTATTAGAAACATCATCAAAACATCAACATCATCATCATCAAAATATCATCATCATCACATTCTGATCTTTCAATCAGAATCATCATTATCATCAGCCTCTGATCTTTCGATCAGAAACATCATCAACCAAACATCATCATACTCTAACATCAACTCATCATCATATTCTGATCTTTCGATCAGTACGTCATCATCATATTCTGATCTTTCGATCAGTACGTCATCATCATCATACTTTGATAATACGACATCATCATCATTAGGATCTCATCATCATCACATTCTGATATTTCGATCAGAAACATCATCATCATCATCGCATTCTGATCTTTCGATCAGAAAACATCATCATCAACAGCAACATCATAATCATAACCAACTTCTAATCTTCCGATCAGAAAACATCATCATCATTATCATATTCTGATCTTTCGCCCAGAGAACATCATCATCAACAACTTTTGATATTTCGATTAGAGAAACATCATCATCATCATATTTTGATCTTCTGATCAGAGAACATCATCATCGTCAGCAACAGCATCATCATCATATTCTAATCTTTCAATCAGAGAACATCATCATCATCAACAACTTCTGATATTTCGAGCAGAGAAACATCATCATCATCATATTCTGATCTTTCGATCAGAGAACATCATCATCAGCAGCAACAACATCATCATCATATTCTGATCTTTCAATCAGTACATCATCATCATCATAAAAACATCAACATGATCCTTCCTTTCAAAATTACAGGATTTAGGTCTTTATGGAGTCACCAATGATCCTTCCTTTCGGAATTACGGGAGTTAGGTCTTTACTGAGTTACTAACGATCCTTCCTTTCGGAATTACGAGATTTAGGTCTTTACGGAGTTACTAACGATCCTTCCTTTCAGAATTACGGGATCAACACATTTGTGGAACTCAGACAATCCTTCCTATTGGAATTACGGGATACATACATTTTGAACCAAAGTTCAGGGATGATGCAATCCCACCACATTCATGAAGAACGAAGTCACCGGATCTATTCTGGACAGATGTCCCAGGATGATACAATCCTTCTTCATTCTCAAGGACCGAGGTTTCCGGATCACTTTTGGATAGATGTCCTGGGATGATACAATCCCTCTTCATTCTCAAGGACTGAGGTCTTCGGATCACTTTATGGCAAGTGCCCAAGGATGATACAATCCCACTGCAACATCACTACTCCCCCTTTCAAGGAAGGTATTTTCGAACAACACCAAGCTTGTCTCGAAATTGTTCAAACTTTACCCGAGACAGAGGCTTCATCAGTACATCATCATTCAAACCATCATCATCTACATCTTCAGTATAGAAATACGGAATCATCATCATCTACATATACAGTATGTAAATACTGAAACATCATCTATATCTTTAGTATGGGAATACTGAAACATAATCATCTACATCTTATCTTGTATGTAGAAATACCGAATTTTTATGTGTTACAATCGGAACATAGGGTTCTCTGTCACCACAAATCTGGTTATCACATAGAATCATTGTAGTATCCATCTTTAGGTCAAAGAGACCTGATATCAGCTTCTGAAGCCATATGAATTCACAACTTAGCAGAGCAATCTGCTATGTATTTTTTCTTCAGCCATGCTACGAGAAACACTGGACTATTTCTTGCTAAACAATGAACTCATAGCAGACCCCAAACAAAAGCATCTACCTAATGTGCTTTTCCTGTCTGAGATACTTCCAGCCTAATCTGCATCTGTGTAGCCATACAATCTATACTCTATAGTCTATAGTCCCTTTCAGATATCTCATCACATGTTTTGCGGTTACTAGGTGAACCCGTCTTGGTTGAACAAGATATTGACTTAAGGTGTTCACAACAAAACAAATGTCTGGTCTAGAATTTGTTCAGTACATTAATGGCCCAGTGATCTGTCTATAATGAGTCACATCCACTAACTCTGATGAGTCATCAACTAACAGCTTCAGGTTGGAGTCTATCGGTGTGGCCATGGATTTGCATTCCAACATATTGAATCTCTTCAATATCTCTACCGCATACTTTCCTTGGTTGAGAAAGATTTCATCTGAAATTTGTCATATTTCCAGACTTAGGAAATAGTGCATTAACCCAAGGTCTTTCATCTCAAATTCTTATGCTAGTTTTTTCTTGCTTTCCATGATCTGTTTCTCCTTCCCTGTCAAGAATAATTCATCCACATATAATAACAGGATGATAGGTTCATCTTCTACAACCTTGAGATAAAGGTTAGGATCAGCTTTACTCTTGGTAAAGCCCATAATTGACAGGAAACTATCTATCCTTCCATACCAAGCTCTGGGAGCTTGCTTCATGCCATAGAGGGCCTTCTTCAACTTATATATATGAGTCCATCTGTCTTCAACTTCAAATCCTTTCGATGTAAAACTCTTCCCCAATCATACCATTAAGGAAGGATTGTCTTTACTTCATCATGGAAGCAACTACCATCATAGTTCTAAAGGAAGTGTACCTTGCTTCCTGGAGTAAGTGTCTCTTCAGAATTAATTCCCTCTTTCTTATAGAAACCTCTAGCCACAAGTCTTTCCTTACTTCTATCAGTGACATATTTTATCTTGCAAATCCATTTGTAAGATACCACATTCTTTCTTTCTGGTTTGAGTACTATATCCCAAACATTATTCTAGTATTCTTTTATCATAACATCTTCCATGAGTTCATCTTGTCAGATCATCAACATATCCTAGTATTATGCATTCAACTTTGAAGGTTGGAACCCAAAAGTCTCGATCCATCAGGAAGCTGTCCATCATGTTGTACCATGTCGAACTCATATATCTTCTGTAGTCATTCCCCCTGAAGTGGAGTATTATCTTCCTTCTTCATTCTGTACAGGTGGTTCAATGCTTGATATATACTGGTCAATAGAGTATGTCATGTCATAGTCTATTCTTTCTAAGGCAAATCACGAACCTTGCTTTGTACACTTGTTCTTGTATATCCATATGGAGGATACTACATACTTTCCTTTATGTCTCGAAATCATATCGTATACATCATTCCCCATGATCAACTGTTATTCTTTGATCATAAATTCTTTCATAGCATTATTTTCTTCATCTTGAGTTATCTCTCATACCCATGGTAGTCTTCATCCTTCGAGGTGGATCTACCTCTCTTTGAAGCTCTTTCTTCTATCATGGTGTCTCTGACCCTGGGAGCTTCAGATTCATGTTTATTGAATTGTCATCACTTGTTCTTTGGAACAAATCTCATCCTTCTTTTCTTGTAGGAGGTTGTACAGGACCTTTCCTACAATTCAAATGCACCATTTGCATGGTTAGAACTATTTCATAAATCATATGCATAACAACAAATTCTTATGCATCATGCAACTGTTTAGCCAATCCAACATTCATCCATATCTCACAGAAACTTTCTAGACTAATCCAATATGTCAGCAAAGAGGTTTGATAAGTAGCAATGGAGAGTTGTATAGCACCATGAGCTACTTACCCATCGCATGCATATTAGTAGTATACAGTCATTAATGCAAACAATCTATCATGCATAACACATCAACTGAATATAATCAAATGTAAAGCAATATCATGAAATGACAATTGAATACTTATCTTTTATTTGTTTCGTGGGTAGAATCCTTCTTGATCATTCTTCTTTATCATCATTTCTTATCCAAATGATAAGATGGATAAGAGGTTCGTCAAGAATTTAGTTCTTCATATTCCTCATCGCTTGAGGGATCTTCTTTGAATGGCGATAGCTTGATATTCAATTTGCTCCCATCTTTCTTCTTCTCTTCTTATGAGACGGGATTCTTCTTCTTCCCAAAGTCAACTGAAAGTAATCACTTTCTTCTAGTACACATTCCTCGCATGAATGAATCCCATGATCATGGGAGGCCATTCAAGGTGGCTATCACCACTTTTGCATTCTCTGCTTCTTCTTCTACTGCTTCAAGATGTTATGCATTCTGGATCTTCACATTCCATCTTCTGAATTATGTTCTTATATTCAAATAGCTTGATCAAGAAATCAAACATCTTCGGTGTCTTTAGAGAAGACACGTGTGGTACAAGTTGATCCATGATTGAATCAACAGTGATCTTCTTGGCCTTGATCAAGTTCTTCTTGTGTAAGGCTTTGAGGCTCATCTCCCTCTAGAACTGGAACCTCTCTACTCATGTAGGTGTCCAATTCATTTTCTTTAGAGAGATCAAAAAATTTCATGCTTGGAAGTTTTCAACTTCACCAAGATTATCATCAAGCTGATGTGATAGATCACTTTGAAATGAGAACCTCAAATGCAAATAGCAAAAGATTAGATCTTACCGATTTGAGGTGTCTGTCCTGCTTCCGGAGCTGGCTGATCTAGGGTTTGTCAGAGAAACCCTAATTTTAAAAACTTGGAATATTTCATATCTTATTGGATAGAAAGATATATCTCTTCAAATGGAGCTGTCCAATGTACTCCTTTTCTGAAAACAGTGGAGGGAAGCTCCTGGAACAAGAAGCCCTAGTTTTCCAATTTCTTCTGCAGAAATTCCTGTTACTGTTTCTGTGATATCACCGACATTATGGCTCCTCTATGTCTGAAATTTATCATTGAGGTAACCTCATATGTCTCTGATCCAAAAACATAGGTTTCATCAGAGTTGGTTTCACCAATTTGGATTTATGATCATTTTACCAAGGTGACCTGTTACATGACTGTTTAGAATAGTGAAGTTGTACGGCATGACACGTGTCACTGGTTCATCTTCAGGTTCTGAAATTCGGACCACAGAAATTAAATTCTGTTATATTTCTATAAAATCTTTAGGAATTTCATTTGGACCTCTGTATCCCAAGCTATAGCAATTTTCTCTAGGTGTCGTGTTTAGAGATGAATTCTGGAAGATGGTGGAACCCTAAATTGCAGGGATCATATCTCCTAGAATATAGAGAATATGATGCTGAAGTTTGGACACAATGTTCACCATGATGTTATCTTAGTTATCTGAAATTTTCAGTGCTTGAACCTTCTCCAATATTTGGATATAGCAAATATACCAAAGCGTAGCAGTTTTAGTATTTAGGGTTTTTCTAGCTCCGGGTCAAACTAGGGTTTGACTTTTCCGGAGTTTCACCCAACCAAAAATCTTGATCTAGGTCTCTAAACTTCGATTTTGATGAGGAGATAAATCCTATGCTGGGCTCGCTCAAAAATTATTCTTCTGCAAGAAGCCCTAATTTCCCACATGGAAAACTGAAAATGCTCATAATCGAATTCCGGTTCGACAGAAAGATGTGCCCTTCAATGGAGAGTCAGCCTAGCTTTATTTTGCTGATAGATTGTGGAGAGAGAACCAAAAAGTAAGAAGCCCTAAATTTTTTAGCTTCACATTGTCTTCTTTTAAGGGTGGCTCTGATACCATGCTAAATTTTCATATGCTTAGCTAAGACATCAGTATTTCATTTCATTTTTCATAACAAAAGCATATAAATAGGATCACTGAAAGATAGACAAGCACAAACATAAAAAAGGAACACAAAGATTTATCCTGGGAAAACCCTAAAGGGAAAAACCCAGCAAAAGCTTCCTCAATATAGATGCCCCAAAAAGATAAAAGATAAAACCAACAAGGAGATCAAAGCCTAATCCTCCTCATGTAGGCTCGAGTTAATGATGTAGGCTCGAGTTAATGATGTAGGCTCAAGTTACACATGTAGGCTCAAGTAACCACACTGGGATGCTAATGACCCACCTTTACAATTAGAGGGGACTGCCTCATGACTCTTATTATTTCTTCCGATTAGGAGCATCGGGGTACAAAGTGATACAAGTGGTTCTCTCGGTAGGACCATCAGGGACCACAAAGAAATACATATAGAATATTCTTCGAAGTTACAATATTTCAACACTAAAGTCAAACTATAAACCCAACCAATGGATGTGATATATAGTGCTCTATTCGAAGGAGACACGACTCGACAGCTGCCAAAGATAACATCTTTCCTTGTCTAGATTTTTGGCTTTTTGATTTTTTTGGACTTTTTCAAATATTTGAAAAGCTTGAAAAAGAATAAAATTTATTTATAGTTACAGACTAGGAGGAGACGAGTGTCATCAGGGAAAACAAACTAGTTCCAAGCAGTGGAAAATACCTATGCTCAATGCAAGGATACATGTGTAGGATATTGACACTCAGGGGAAAATCCCCTCGCGGTAAAAAGGGAATCAAGATGCAAAGGATAAAAAAATGGCTCTACATGGCTAGACATGAGACAAGCTCAGGCTATATGGCTGAAATGCAATGTCAGGGAAACCAACATATAGCTCAATAAGGCAGGAAAAGCTCATGATAATGCATTCACAACTTGACATGAGGGAGTCCTGAGGGAAATAGGCCAGCAAAAGATCAAGAGGAGTATGAGGCTCTTGCGAAATGTCATGGCAGTACTATACAACAGACTCCCACACCCTAAAGGAGAAAACGTCAACATGGGTACCAAATGCAAATAAGGTGCTAACTAGGGTACCCATGTAAGGTGAAGCTCTACCACTCATATCATGCCACTTCTAAAATAGCAAGAAGGTTCCGTGACATAATAGAGTGGGTTCGTACCTAAGGTTATGATGAAATAGTCATAAGGTCATGCAAAATGCAAATGGTGATGAAACCTAACGTATATGCCAGTTTAGACATGATACCTGAGATCGGCATGAACAGGTCAATCCAACGGCTAAAACGACACTGAAAAAGGTCCTCTACATCATGAATTAGGTAAAAAATGGTCCAAAATGATTAGAAATTGTCAAAACTATAGGAAAGGGGGTAAAAATTTTCAAAAATTTGAAAAATTTCTATAAATAAAAATATTATAAAACATTTGAAATTTTTATCCATTTGAGCTCGGATTTTCAACAGTGAATTCTAGGAGATCTGGCCAGCGGAATCCACTACCGTTTCTTCTAGGTATTTACTCATGCTCTTCTCTTCCATTTTAGTGCAATTTTTATCAAATTCCAATGTCAATTGAGTTTTATAGGCCAAACTAAAAAGGGCGCTGTGGCCCACACGGAAAACGACGGTTTTTCCATGTATAGGGCTGGATATACGTGGAAAATGCCCCCAAAGTCGCGTACATATGCGGCTGTTTGGAAAACAGACGCGTATGACGTCGCACATAAGGTTTTCAAGAAATATAATGGGAAAATTTGTAATTTTTTGTGTAGGATGGTCCTAGAGTGGAGAGAGCGTGAACATGGTGAGGTAGAGGAGGCTGTAAGGGCCGATCTAATGGTTCAACAGGCTCTACGTGCATGTGGACTCTATAAGTTTTGGTGTCTTGGTGGCTTAAGGGCCAAACCAAGACTATTGCAGATGCTGGTGGATTATTGGGATATAGAATCTGAGTCCTTCTAGATAGATGGGATGTCCCTCACTATAGAGGTGTAGGACATATGCTTCATTACTGGGATTTCCCGACAGGGGGAGGTAGTGAACCTTCAGTCTCGTGGTGGGCCAGGAGGTGGCGTGACTATCGATGGGTACATTGCGGTGTACTTCTATCCAGACACAGAGAAGGTGGGTAGTCAGGTCCCTATCAACACTATATAGGTACTGGGCCTAAAAACCATACTATTGACATTGGGCAGGATAGCAAGCTTGGCATCACTCCACCAGGCCTCGCGGCCTCTGATGTTGTATGTAGTGGATTGCATGAGACCCATGATTTATGACTGGAGTACCACACTACTGAGCAACATGAAACATCAACTCAGTGAGTGTAAGGCAGGAAGAGTGTGGAACTTTGGGTTCAGTAGTATATTGAGCACGTTTTTCTTCGAGCGTGTTCCAGGATTGAGCCCCAGAGTTGACGTTCCTCTTCACAGGGTTCGATATCAGGCCCAACGGTGTTGGGCAGATGCGATGTGTAGACTAGGGGGTGGTAGGGTGGCCAAACCCTATCTAGATGACTTCTTTCCATGGTGGCGATGATAGATAGTTTCCATCGATGACTACCCCTATGGGGGGATATATTTCTGGGGGGACTCAAACATGCCGCTACCACCAGGATAGACATACGACGATATAGGTAACGAATCTTGACCCTCTCTTTTTTAATTTTTGAGTTATTTAATTTTTTTGTGTTTTTCTATGATATGGAATCAAAAGACATATTTTTGCATGAAATACATAGTGAAATCTATGATTTGTGTGTAGATGTGCGACCACGGCGGCCAAAAGGCTTCCCTCATCATAGAAAAAGGGGAAGAGGAGATGACATCATGAGTGTGGATGCAGAGCGGGCGCTCCAAAACATTCATACCAATTTTGTGAGGTTGACACATAGGGTTCCCATGGCACAAGTTGAGGAATTTCCTGAGGCTATGCAGTGCCAGGTGGTGGGTGTACCACGAGCATGGGTGCGATTATTCTGATGGCTAGCTAGAGCCTTAGTGACCTTCCATGATCACAACCCTCCTCCTCCTCCACAGGATTAGATACCTGGGAGTCTATACATTTTGTACTACTGTGTATTATATGTTGGTGGCTCAAGAGCCCCATTTTTTATCATGACACTATGTATTACCACATTTTGGATGTTATATAAAAAGTTTTATGGTGATCGGTTTATTTATTTACATGTGTAAAAATTATGTTTGTGATGAATTTATTGTGTATGAAACAAATGCCAATCTAACACATAGTTAGCATATGAGTCAACAACTTGATTATTCATTCTTGGAATGTGTATGTATGTTATATTGTCAAATTGCCGTTCTAATAATCTGACACATAAGAATCTTCTTAATAACGTTGGATCTCTAACATGGTACAAACCATTAAGCTGTGACACTACAAAATCCAAATCAAGACGTACCTCAAGAGAGAGAATACCATGTGAAATGGCATCTCGTAGAAGCTCAATAACGACACTATATTCGGCAACATTGTTGGTAGATGGCTGCAGACATATGCCTCCTGAAGACAATACCTGACCCATAGGAGTATAAATCACCCAAGCAGTAGAGGCTGAGTGTTGAGTGTGATGGCTCGCACCATCCACGAATCCTATGTAGGTGGAAGATTGATATCTATCAAAATAAATGGAAACTAATCACAAACTCGATCACGATAAGAAAAATACCTAACTATGCAAAACTGTACAATAATATACAATAACCAACCTTGGTTGAAAATCATGCATAGTACTTCTTGAGATAGAGCCCATTTCTAGGCTCCACCAAGGTTGTTCCCTCGTAATCCACTAACTCATAAGCACCCTTCTCTAACACACGTTTGACCACGTAAGGACCCCACCACATGGGATTAAATTTTTATACCCCCAAGGGTTCTTTCGGTTGATCCCACAAAAGGACCAAGTCTCCCTCACTAAACCTCCTTGGATAGACAAACTTATCGTACTGGACCTATACGCGATGTTTATTTACTTCTAGAGCCACCAAGGAATCCCGACGCTGCTCATCAAGTTGCTCAAGGTGGACCAAATGCTCCTCCAATGGTGAAGTGTCTGGTAAGAGTTCTACAACTAGCTTCAAAGAAGGAATCTCACATTCAACCAGCAATATCAACTCCACTCCATGTACAAGTTGATATGGAGAAAAACCCGTGGCAGTCTTAATAGCGGTTCTATATGCCCACAAAGCAGGATATAGCATGATGTGCCAATTATTCTTGCTTTATACAATGGTTCGTTGGAGAATGGATTTGAGTGATTTATTCACTGCTTCTACCTGTCCATTCGCCTGAGGGTAGTAAGAGGAGGAATGCTCTTACTTGTAGTGTAACTTTGATGCCAAATCTTCCATCATATGGTTCTAAAAGTGTGAGCCATGGTCAGTGACAAGCTCTTTCAGAATTCCAAACCGAGTAATAATCTGGTTGAATACGAAGTGGGAGGCTATCTCACTGTCGGATTTAACTATAGGCATAGCCTCAGCCCATTTCATGAAGTAATCAACAGCCGCTATGATGTGATGGTGCCCCCCAGCTGAAACTGGGTTGCAATCCAAAACATTGAGCCCCCACTTAGTGAAGGGACCGACGGTGATAATGGGATGTAACGGGGTAGGTTTTGAGCGCATATTACATGCAAAAACCTGGCAAGGGTGGCACCTCTTGACCGCATCTACACAATCCTTAAAGATCGACAGCCAGAAATAACCCACTCTTAAGATCTTTTGAGCTGTAGAAATCCTAGATAAACGACCACCACACGCCCCTCCATGGCAATCATTCAGCACTACCTCAGCGTCTTCATGAGTTAAACAACTTCATAAAATGGAATCTACCCCATGACGGTACAAAGCGTTATCCACTATGAGGTAGTTCTTAGACACGTGACGTAATCGTCGTCATTCATCTCGTGAGAGTTAAGTAGGGACCTTCAATGTTTGTAAATATATTATGATATCCCCATACCATGGGTCTAAAGTTGAGATTAAGAAGATGTCTTCATCGACAAACATATCTTCACAAACCAACTCCTCAGCCTCGCTTGAGAAATCTAATATAAGCTCTGCAAAAATTAAAGACTTCTTCGATTTTGCCAAAATAAATTTGAGATCGAATTCTTGCAGAATGACAATCCATTTATTATATTTTCCCCCAATCATCCTTCGAGTGAGGATGAATTGACACGGATTTACATGAGCTACAACCAAGGTCTGGCGAAGGAGAATATAATGTCTCAACCGCTGAACCGCATGTATGGTAGCTAAAGAAAGCTTCTCGAAATGAGAATAATGAATTTCTGCATCAATAAGGTTTCGGCTCAAATAGTATATGACATGCTCTTGGAGCTCCTCATCCTCTTGAACCAAAACCATACGCAACCACATAAAGTAGAAAATCATGGCTATAGTCTGGGGGACTAATCACTGAGGTCGATGCTAGGGCTCGCTTGAGTGCATCAAAGGACTCCTAGGCTCGCTCGTCCCAACAAAAGGGGGTGTCTTTTTTCAATAGACACATGAAGCCTCTAGTCAAATTGGCAAAGTTGACAACAAATCTTCGTAAGAATTTTTCCATGCCTTGTAAACATTGAAGATGATGAATAATATTTGGGGGAGACAACTGAAGTATTGCCTCAACCTTCAAAGGGTTGACTCTTATACCCTCTTTAGAAACGATGAATCCTAAGAAACGACCTGACTTCACACAAAAGATGCACTTATGAGGATTTAACCTAGCGAGATAATGTTGGCATCTTTCAAATACCAATCTCAAGTGATAGGGATGACGCATTCTCATACGAGAATGAGCAGTAAGGTCATCCAAAAATACTTCGATAATTGACTTGAGATCATGGAAGATCAAGGTCATTGCCCGCTGAAATGTAGCTCCGGCATTTTAAAGGCCGAAACGCATTTTCCAATATGTGAAAGTTCCCCAAGGACAAATAAATGCAGTGTTATGTTGGTCCTTAGGTTTAATTTGTATCTGATTATACCTGGAAAAGCCGTCCATAAAGGAAAAAACCTCGCTACCCGCACACTCATCCAAAATCTGATCAATAAATGGTATGGGGAAATTGTCCTTAGGATAGGCATGATTTAAATCGTGGAAATCAGTACATATGTTGATCACTCCCTGCTTCTTATCCACCGGAACGGGGTTTGACACCCACTCCGTCAAGGGAACGGGATAGATAAAACCGGATTTTAACTGTTTCTCTATCTCTGCCTTAATCGTGGGTGCTTTCCTAGGATTCACCACACACAAACATTGTCGAACAGGCTTAGCGTTGGGATAAGTATTAATCTTGTGCTCAACAATACAAGGGTCGATACCTGGAATTTCGTTGTAATACCAAGAAAAGATATCACATAATTCTTTAAATAGCTCGGTGTATTCTTGAATCTCAGCATGGGAACATTCCGCCCCAATATAGACATTCTCTATCCTGCCAGGATCACGAGAGATATTTATAGGAATCATTGAAGATATGTTCGCCATGTTTCCATCATCCATCGGACCATGAGAGCTAAATGGAACCATAGGAATACTAACTCTCTCACTAAGGATCGCCCTAAATTCCTCACACTCCAAGCGGTCAAGCTCGGGAAGAAAGTAATATCTATGATGGAGTTCCTCCCATGGTGGCTCAACTCCCGACATAGCCTCAATAATCTCTTCATCTGAAGGGAAAACTATATCAAGGCAGTCGTGTGCATGAGAAGACTGCACTGCCCATGCCGGCAGCACATAAGGGTCCTCCTCCTCCGTCCCTGAAGAGGAAGGACTAGGCTCTGCAACACACTTGAGATTAGCTTAATAAGCTATCATAGTTGTAGGAAATGGCACATCCGTCATGATGGGCTTGCTCGAAGTACTCGGTGTAGGAAGAATCCAAGGATCTTCCATATGACTCGTGTGAAAAGACACCGATCTCATAGATGTCAAAGCCTCACCAGAACTAGATCCTATCATAAGAATCGGTGCAGGAAAACTAAAGCTTCACATGAGGGATGGATACATGCCTACACCCAAACTCCCAGTTGCCGGATGAGAGTGCTCAATGATCGGTATCGAAGCTCCTGAAGATGCGGTAACAGACGGATTATTGAATGTCATTTGATCAATCATGACTATCTTCCCGTAATGTGGAAAGCATACAACACGAAATAGGGAAGAAACAATGGCTTGCATACTGTACATCCCATTTCTACCCAGCAAGAGATTGTAGTCAAAGGGCACTGTTGAGGCCTAGAAAATCACAGGCGACAACAGTAAGGGATTCTCCCCAATCAACGTTCCCAACTAGCCCGCTGACTAGTTGGTATAGGGAATTCATCCGGTTTGCGGTCCGGCTACTGTGAGTCAAGTAACAAAAACAAAGCTTTACCGGTTGCGGCTTTACCGGTTGCGGCCCAGTCCACCGAGTTTTTGTATTTTAACTTAAGAGATGAAATGCACGTGCCTAACTAAGTGCAAGGTGATTAGACTACGAGGGGCGGTCACGATGTGATGCGCAGGTTCTTACCTCTCGTCTTAGAACCGCAGGCAACCAAATCATATACAATGAGAAACAAACTAATTATCTAATCTATCCCTAGGGAGCGAGCCATCAATTTTAAGCGAGTAATTCATTTTTTTGCACATGCAATATGAAGGGTTACAGTTAGCTGAAACTCCTTTCAAACACATGAACAATCACAAATATTTAACAACCAGGTAGCCAATTGCTGTATGAATACCACTATTGCTCACATGGAAAGATCATGAAAATACCAAAGAACATTTAATAAGAACATAGGTTCAGGAAATTAAACATTCTCATAGTAAATGAAACGCAACTAAAAACGAAATAGTTCCTCTCCAACATCATTCATCGAAACGCATTGATACATTCCATTTCACTTTCTCCAACCAGGTAGAATTGCAGTTCCTTTTGCAAAACGAAGTAGTTCCTCTTACAAGCAAACATTTACAATTTTTTCCAGGGGAAAAAGCCCTCTTTCAGTCAGGCTTCCCATTATTTAAACTACAACTCTTGTCTTTTGGGCTTCCTTCAGCGTGTGACCTTTCAGCGTCCTTGACGATTCAGTTTCTTCTCTGGTCGTTGCGTTTTCCCAATCATTTTCCATAGGCGTTTACCTTCTAACCATAACTGTTGGAACTGCCTCCTCTGTGCCTCTGTCATTCGTTTGTTTTGTCCTTTTCTTCACTCTAAGTTGCTTCAGCGATCTATGGGATTAAACCTGCAGACAACTTTGGGGCATTATCCACTAAGTTGAGATATTAGGCATTGAAAATTTCTAACCATAATGATAAATCCACATGGAGCTAGCCTGGTTCATCTGGGCGAGAACTCGCGGCAAAATAAAACGACGGTCGGGCGATACTTGAATCGGACGAGAAAAAAAAACTTCTGCATCGGGTGGGACAAGGCTTCAGGAGCCGCAATGGTGGAGGAGCATAAGAACCAGGTAAGTGACAACATGGGCGACAAAGGCAATCGGACGCCAGAGAGGAGTGTATCGGAGGNGGAAATCAGACGCTAGAGAGGAGTGTATCGGAGGAGGCTAGATTGCTCTACCACCCGCAACGGCGGAGGGGGTAAAGGCTGAAAATAGGGGGGCGGGCGGAAAGAGCTTAATTCGGACGTCGGATGAAACTCTAATCGGGAGCTGACTTTATCCTTCCAGCCGCAACGGCGGGCGAGTAGAAACTTGGGAGCAGGCGGTCTAAACAAATGAATCGGACGTCGGATGAAACTCCAATCGGGCGGAAAGTTTGATCAAGGAGCCGCAACAGTGGGTGAGATGAGGCTCAGCATCTTCCGAAAGAGGCCCGATCCAAAGAGAAAACCAACAGTGTTAAGGATCAACTACAGCCAAAAACATTTTTTCTTTGCTAAGGCAAAAATTTCATGTTCTATGGGTATTAAAACAGACCACATGACTCAAACTAAACTGAACGAGGCAAACAAAATAGCAGGCATTCAACTTCAAAACAAATAGATATGTTCGAGGGGTCAAGCCTTTAACAATCAATCCAAGCAAAATGATGAGGAGGGGTCCTAGAGTTTAAGTGAAAAAATAAAATCGGGGAGGAAAAGTTGCGGCAGCAACAACTGGCAATTTCCTGGTGAACCTAGATCTCTGGGTGATTTCTTTCTTGAATGGCAGACTGTTCCATAACAAATGTATCCATTGAACTCTTCCAGCTATACAGATTTCTCCATAACAGAAGTGTGTACCTTAATCATTGATATCAGTCCAGTTCGGGTGATGTAAGTCAATATTTTAGAGTCTGGATAACTCTGCTGAGGCCAAAGTATGAGTTCATTATTAATTTTGCTTTCAGGTAGCTGACGACATTGGACACCACAGGATTGTAGCAGGTGATGAACAGAAACGTTCATTTGTTCCTCATTCCCATGCCATTTTAGCAGCTTCTGTGCTTTTGGATTTTGTCCCCTTTTAAGGCAAGTCTTCATGCATGCCTTTCTTACTGAATTTTAATTCAGGATCCTCTATCCCATAGTTCCCTTTTGTGTAAGCGATGTGCTTAAAGTTTCAGCTCACGGACGGAGAGGATCATCGGCAAATTAGTACTTTATGATCTAGATTTAGCTTTGAAGCATGATGTTTTCATAGGAATTCTGACTCTTATCTGTCTTCTGGCATTCATTCCCTGGCATGGGATCATTTATATTTAACACTCTGTTCATCTTGCTCTTCTCTGTGGGTCCCCTGTCATTTCCCCTTAGACTTTTAAGTGTAAAGTGTACGGAGCCTCAGCATAGTATTCTAGACTTTTGAATCTGATTGACCTTACAGGAGTTTAAGCAGGACCTCAATGCACACAAAGATTTCGAGAAACTCTTTGGTGGAAGGAATTCACATGGTAACCCACAGTCTGACCATTCAACAAATGTTTACCATTTCCAGAAATTTGGCGTTCCCCACATAACCACGAGTTAACCACCTTTATTGAAAACAAAGACTCAAATTAAAACAAATGAAAACATAACTCAACACATCTTATTTATGTACAAGTCAGAAAACTCAAAAAACAACTTAAGAAAAATAATGTTTGAGAACTAGACCATTAACCGGCAGGTTCTCCTCCCATCCCTGTAAATCCTGTAACATATAAGTAGCAGGGCCAAGTTTAGCGGTGATTTGAAACGGACCTACCCATAGCTGTTGGAACTTAGTGTCCTTCCCTTTCTCATCATGGGGATGATCCCATTTGAGAACAAGGTCTCCCACTTCCAGGTCCCTTTTTCCAGCTTTATGTTTTTCAAACCATCTCTTCACTACCTCCTGCTGCTGTTGGAAACGCTCTCTAGCCTTGGATCGGGCCTCCTCTGCCTTCAGAAGATTGTATATTCTTATTTGGAGAACCTCATCATCCGACCCCCTAGATTCCTGAGCTAGTATGGAAGATGGGAGCATGATATTGGGGGGCAAGATGGATTCCTTACCGTATACAAGGGTAAAGGGTGACACTCCTATTGCAAACTTGGGGGTGACTATGTCATCCCACAGGGCATTGGGTAAGGCTGAGTGCCAACTTCGCTGGTTTTCTATGACGGTCTTCTTCAGGATTCTAATGAGGTTTTTATTTGAGGATTCAGCCAGGCCATTCCCTTGCGGATAATAGTTAGCAGAATAATGTAATTTTATTCCTTTCTCATGAGCAAATGCAGTAATTTTAATGGATGAAAAGTATTTAGCATTATCAAAAACTAACGAACTTGGAACCCCAAACCTGGTCATGATATGGTCTTTTAGGAAACTGATGACTTCGTCTTCGTTTATCTTGCACAATGGGATGGCTTCGACCCAGCGAGTGAAATAATCAGTTGCAGTAAGGATATACTTATGTAGCAGGGAGGAATTTGGCTTTATTTCTCCAATGATGTCTATTCCCCATTGCTCGAAAGGCTCTGTGATCATTACAGGCTTTAGAGGTGCTGCTGCTCTAGGTTGTCTTCCACCACATCTCTGGCAAGTATCACATTTTTTGATGTGCGCATGTGCATCCCTAAAGAGTGTTGGCCAATAGTAACCGGCCCTAAGGATTTTTTGGGCTGTAGTGTCTCCTGAATGATGTCCACCAGCCGGACCATCATGCAATTCAGACATTACTTTCTCAGCGTCTTCTTTTTCCAGGCATCTTAGGAGGACCCCATCATAGTTTCTTCTGAATAATATGCCCTCTACGAGTTGGTAGGAAGCTGACTTTAGATGCAAAGCTCTTCTTTGTTTGGAACTCCAATGTTCAGGAAACACCCCTGACTGCAGGTAATGTACAAGGTCTCTATACCAAGATTTAGGAGCTGTGAATAAAGGACAAACATCCATTACATGCAACTCAGCTTCATCATCCCATGCTTTCTCTTCATCATTACTGCTTCCAGTCATCAGCTTACATAACCCCTGACCTTTCACTATAGTGGCTGGTTTGAATTCCAAGTCGTATTCTTGAAGGGCTGTTACCCAGTTGCCCCTTCTTTCTCCCAATTCTTTTTGAATGAGAAGGGATCTTACGGCTGGGTAAGGGACTATTACCTTGGTTCGATTTTTGAGTATATAAGGCCTGAATTGCTTGACTGCCTTAAATACTGCGTATGCCTGTTTTTCAATGGCTGGGTAGTTTAATTCAGCTCCTTGCAGCCCAGTACTCATAAAAGAAATTGGGTATTCATCACCCCTGTCTTCCTTTTGTGTAAGTACGACAGCCAATGAATCATCGGACGCAAATGTATATATAATAAAATCCTTGTCAAAATATGGACTTTTCAGAGAGGGCGCATGTGCAACAGTAGTCTTGATTTTACTGAAAGCATTCTTTTTCGCTTCAGTCCACTTAAATTGTGAATTTTGCTTAACCATCTGCTGTAATGGTTTAACAGTCTGGGCAAAATCAGGCACAAACCTATGCACAAAATTTATCGTTCCCATGAAGGATTGCATCCCCTTTTTATTATGAGGCATAGGGATTTTCTCAATAGCCTTAATTCTTTCTGGATCTATGGATATACCCCTCTTCGAAACTATATGCCCCAGTAACTTACCTTCAGTAACCGTGAACACGCACTTCTTAGGATTGAGGGAAATACCATATTTCCTGCAGCATTCAAAGATTTGCTTTAAGTGGAACGTGTGCTCCCCTCTTTTCTTCGAAAAAATCATGATGTCGTCCAGGTAGACCACCACACTTCACCCAATCAATCCGCGAAAATCTATGTCCATCGCTCTCTGAAATGTTGCGCCAGCATTAATCAATCCAAAGGGCATTCTTCTATATGCAAAAGTTCCCCATTTAGTTCTGAATGTCGTCTTCAATAGATCTTCTTCGGATACCAATACTTGGTTGTAGCCATAGAAACCATCTAACAATGAAAACATTTCAGAACCAAAAACCATCTGAAGCAATTGCTCCATGGGAGGTACTGGGTAGTTGTCTTTATCCGAGGCGTGGTTTAAGTTTCTGAAGTCCACGCACAGTCTGATTTCTCCCGACTTTTTCCTGACAGGCACCAGTTTTGACACCCATTCAGAATGCCTGACTTTAAAGATGATCCTGGCGTCTAGCAATTTCTTCACCTCGCTTTGAATCAGCGGCTCCAGCTTGGGGTGCATTTTCCTTAACGGCTGTTGATATGGCTTAATGCCAGCTTTAATAGGAATGATATGCTTAATAATACTAGTGTCATAAGTTTTCAAATCTGCATACGTCCAGGCGAAGACATCCTTGTACTACTTAAACAGACTGAGAAACTTGTCCCTTTCCGCGGGTGAACAAATTTTACCGAGGTTGAAGAACTTGGGATCCGTTTCAGTCCCTAAGTTAATTAGCTCAAACTGTAGAATTGAGCTGTGCATCAAGTCACATTAGCGGGTCTTCTAAATTTCTCATTCAATTCAAACATTTTCTCCAACGTCCTAACTCCTTTGGGAATGAAATTGTTATATTTCATTTCAGCCTAATGTTCCTCATCGTCTATGATAGCCCCTTTAAAGACTTCATCGTTTGTCAAGCATTCAATTATCTGCTGATCATCGTCAAATACTCGTAGGTTGGTGATCATGTCCGGTACTGCAGGCCTGAAAAGTAATTCAATAGAGCATTTGTTATTAGTGGGAACCAGCCTGGCAGCTGATGTAGCTAAAAGATCAGCAGCTGCGTTTTTTATCCTTGGGATTGAAATAATGTTAAATGCATAAAAATGTCTAGGCAAATCCCATACCTCATTTTGGTAAGCTTTCAAGTGAGGGGAGACACAATGTATTTGATTTCTTATTTGTTTCACAACTATTTCTGAGTCCCCAAAAACTTTTAAATTACTAACCTCTAGCTCGATCGCTTTCTTGAGTCCCTGCAATAATGCTTCATATTCGGCTGTATTGTTAGTACACTCAAACTCTAATCTACAAGAAAGGAAGTGTTTATTTTTTTGTGGATCAATAAGGACGCAGCCGGCCCCTGACCCTTCTAACGTCTTTGAGCCTTCAAAATATAGAGTCCAGAAAACATTATCTACTGAAACCGAATTTACTCCTACAGCTAAATCTACTATTTTACAGTCAAGCTCATCAGCCTGAGAAAAACGAAGTAGATCAGGCTGAGTGTCAGATGTGCTGCTGGCTTCTTCTGCTTGATAATTCCCTGGTTCTAGTTCAAGAAAGTAGTTTCCCAATACAGATTCAACTGGTACATTCTTCTCATCCAATTGAGTGATGTTATACTTCATGTAAGGTTCTCTTAGAACTTTGATTTGATTGGGACTTCCTTTGTATGGTAACCAAAGATGTGACCAATCTGAAGCGAAATACCTATTTAATTTAGTTGACCAATCCCTACTTAGGACCAGGCCGTAAGCATCTGGTATGTCAGCCACTATGATGTTAATAACTTGGCATACTCTGCTATGAGATGCTAGGTGAATTAGGACGTCCTCCATTTCACCAATCACCTTAACGTCTGTCCTATACAATTGCACCACCCTCCACGTGGATGGCTTAGGCTGCCCATTTATTTTCTTGCATACCAATATGGGCATGACATTAATTGACGCCTCTGAGTCTACTAGACAATTGTGCAGGTTATGATTGAAAACTTCAAATTTCAGGAGGAAAGGTGGATGTTTAGTTTTAGACATACCTCCGGTGCTAGCTTCTCCGATTTCTTCTTCATCCTGGGGCTGATTTTCAGTGGGCAGTTTTTCTTTAGACGTTTCAAGAGCTTTCAACAGTTTTTCTTTCTGTTGAGGTACTTTGCACATTTCGAACAATGGGACGTTTGCTTTCACCTTCTTCAAATCTTCAACAATGTCATATTCAATTTGTGATCTAGTAGGCTGAGATTTACCAGCACTCACGTTCTCTTGATTTGACTCAGGCGATGTTCTGTTCTGTCTAAGGTCTGGTAATAGTGAATTTCGGTATTTGATCAGCCAAGGCCTTGTCTTGAAAACTTTTCCTGACATTCCTTTGCAGCCTCCTAATATTTGGGAGTAAAATACTGTCATCACTAACCGTCCCTTTACTTCTAGTTGTCACGTTAGCCTCTATGACCCCTTTGCATCCTTGAGTATTTTCCTCTTCAGCGTCGAGCACGGAAATAGAACTCCATAATGCCATAGTCTCTTCCTCCTGTTCTTTTGTAGAAGTGGAAGCAGCATTTTCTTTCCTCTCCTCATCATCTTCTTCTGTCAGTCTGGAATCCAACATCTGATTCATGACCAATGTCATTGAATTTATCCATTGCGGACAGTTTTTTTTGGAGTGAGGCTGCTGATGAAAAGTACAGAAATTTTCCATACCTACGTCTGTCAAATTCATGGATGCATTCCTTTGAGGAGGAGGTTGGGCCTGATTGTTGTCTTCTCTTTTCTTATAGTATGGCCTGTAGAACTTTTGTGCTTCTTTTTCTTTCTCTAAATCTATGATCTTGTTAGAGAGCTTTTGCACCATTTTGGCCATACCTTCATAGTCTGGTGCTTTCTCCTCTTTGGGCTTAGTAAACAGTAAGGTTTTCCTTTCCTCCCCTGACTGTTCAAGATAATATTCGACGCTCTCCCTTTCAGCCTCCACCACTTCTGCCTCTTCATAAGTCTTCGTCAAAGTAGGCTTGGTCCTACCTTTTGCAAACATGGCTAAATCAGGACCCAAAGCTGAAGTATAGTATTCAATCAGTACTTTGTCTGAAGGCTTATCTATTTCGGAGAAATTTTTTAGATATGCTGCAAACCTTTGTGTAAAGCTGTGCACCTTTTCTTTTTTCTCTTTATTCAATGCACACAGTCCTTTCATGAGGGCAGCGTGAGTCTTTTGGACGGCATACTTACTTTTGAATATTCTCTCGAAAGTTCCCCAGTCTGGGATAGAATTGGCGGGCAGTCCAAAATACCAAGAGGCTGCAGCTCCTTTGAGGGTATGTGGGAACAATCTACAAACCACATCTTCATGCTCCCCTGCCTTCAGTCCTTCTATAGCCAAATAAAAACTCTGTAAGTGATCATCCACTAATATCTTCTCATTTGGGTCGAACTTAGGTAATAACTTTTCGAAGGCTTGGGGTAGGTCGTACAAAGGTGGGGTCAGATTCAGAGGTGACTTGGCTTTCCATGCATGTGGTGGAGGATTAGGTGGGGGTTTATTGGCGTTAACACCGGCCATGAGTTGGGGTGGAGAATGCGGAGGTGAACCAACAGGGGTGTGGGGACATGAACCAGCAGGGGTGCGAACAGGAGAACTGTAAGGAGTGTCTCGGCCTACTTGGTTCAAAGGAAATTCAACCTCCTGTAAGGCGTTTTCCACAAGTTCTTCCCAGTCTCATACCAACACCGAATCTTCACTTAAAGGACGGTCCTTCTTCTTGTACTCTCTTCTAGGCAGTTCGGGGATAATTGGCAACCCTCCAATCTTCTTTACATACGCACGGGTATGTCTTCTTAGATCATTTATGATCTCGTTGCAAACAGGATATAGATGTTCTCTATTTTCTTCTTCTGGAAATGGATTACGCAGTCCACTACTTTTAGAACTGTAACCAGCGGAATGTTCTCTGTAAAACGGGTTTCCTCGGCCAGCCATGCACTGGTGGCCCTCCTTCTAGCACCAAAAGTGTTGAGGCCTAGAAAATCATAGGCGGAAACAGTAAGGGATTCTCCCCAATCAGCGTTCCCAACTAGCCCGCTGACTGTTTGGTATAGGGAATCCGTCCGGTTTGTGGTCCAGCTACCGTGAGTCAAGTAACAAAAACAAAGCTTTACCGGTTGCGGCCCGGTCCACCGAGTTTTTGTATTTTAACTTAAGAGATGAAATGCACGTGCCTAACTAAGTGCAAGGTGATTAGACTATGAGGGACAGTCACGATGTGATGCGCAGGTTCTTACCTCTCGTCTTAGACCCACAGGAAACCAAATCATATACAATGAGAAACAAACTAATTATCTAATCTATCCCTAGGGAGCGAGCCATCAATTTTAAGAGATTAATTCATTTTTTTTGCACATGCAGTATGAAGGGTTACAGTTAGCTGAAAATCCTTTCAAACACATGAACAATCACAAATATTTAACAACCAGGTAGCCAATTGTTGTATGAATATCACTATTACTCACATGGAAAGATCATGAAAATACCAAAGAACATTTAATAAGAACATAGGTTCAGGAAATTAAACATTCTCATAGTAAATGAAACGCAGCTGAAAACGAAATAGTTCCTCTCCAACATCATTCATCGAAACGCATTGATACATTCCATTTCACTTTCTCCAACCAGGTAGAATTGCAGTTCCTTTTGCAAAACGAAGTAGTTCCTCTTACAAGCAAACATTTACAATTTTTTCCAGGGGAAAAATCCCTCTTTTAGTCAGGCTTCCCGTTATTTAAACTACAACTCTTGTCTTCTAGGCTTCCTTCAGCGTGTGACCTTTCAGCGTCCTTGACGATTCAGTTTCTTCTCTGGTTGTTGCGTTTTCCCAATCATTTTCCATAGGCGTTTACCTTCTGACCGTAACTGCTGGAACTGCCTCCTTTGTGCCTCTGTCATTCATTTGTTTTGTCCTTTTCTTCACTCTAAGTTGCTTCAGCGATCTATGGGATTAAACCTACAGACAACTTTGGGGCATTATCCACTAAGCTGAGATATTAGGCATTGAAAATTTCTAACCATAATGATAAATCCACATGGAGCTAGCCTGGTTCATCCGGGCGAGAAATTGCGGAAAAATAAATCGGCGGTCGGGCGATACTTGGATCGGACAAAAAAAAACTTCTGCATCGGGTGGGACAAGGCTTCAGGAGCCGCAACGGCGAAGGAGCATAAGAACCAGGTAAGTGACAACATGGGCGACAAAGGCAATCGGACGCCAGAGAGGAGTGTATCGGAGGCTATATTGCTCTACCACCTGCAACGGCGGAGGGGGTAAAGGCTGAAAACAAGAGGGCGAGAGAAAAGAGCTTAGGTCAGACGTTGGATGAAACTCTAATCGGGAGCTGACTTTATCCTTCCAGCCGCAACGACGAGCGAGTAGAAACTTGGGAGAAGGCGGTCTAAACATATGAATCGGACGTCGGATGAAACTCCAATCGGGTGGAAAGTTTGATCAAGGAGCCACAACGGCGGGTGAGATGAGGCTTAGCATCTTCCGAAAGAGGCCCGATCCAAAGAGAAAACCAACAGCGTTAAGGATCAACTACAGGCAAAAACATTTTTTCTTTGTTAAGGAAAAAATTTCATGTTCTATGGGTATTAAAATAGACCACATGACTCAAACTAAACTGAACGAGGCAAACAAAATAGCGGGTATTCAACTTCAAAACGAACAGATATGTTCGAGGGGTCAAGCCTTTAACAATCAATCCAAGAAAAATGATGGGGAGGGGTCTCAGAGTTTAAGTGAAAAAATAAAATCGGGGAGGAAAATTTGCGGCAGCAACAGGCGCATCAACCACCTCGACGTCTATCACAACTGTCTTCCCTCCCAAACGGAATTTAAGGGAAGGAAGAATGTCGTGCGGCCTAAATGATCTCCCATCAAACACAGTTAACATGGTCACTGATTTAGATAGCTCGGGGGAACCTAAACCCTTCCAACATGATAAATACATCACAGAAGTGGCAATGCCTTCATTAATCATAGTACGTTTGACGGTCATATTAAGACATTCTACGTGAATCAAAAGAGACACATAGTAAGGCAAGCGATACTGAAGTCCTGTGGTTTCAAATTTAATCATGGAGGAAGAATCATCATCATTCACACCAAGGGAAGAAAGCAACGCCTTCCTTTGTGAAGGGCAATTCTAAAGCACTTCCAGTGCAGACATCGCACAAGGAGTGTGACCCAAATCCTCGACAACTGAATAGTTCTGGGTGGCTCGGGCATTAGGATTGTGCCCCAAACGCTTAAGGAATCCCTTAGGAATGTGAGGTGTAGCTTCAAGTTTATCCAAAGGTTTCTCATTATGCAAAGGGGACCCTAGTGGATCAGGTTCTTTTCCTAGGCTGGGTTGTGACGAACCATAGACTTTTGCATGGGTCACAACTTTCGCAGCACGTACCATGTTAATGAAACCACGACCACTACCCTCTGATGGATCTTTATCACCACCAGATTGATCATGTGTCCTCGAGTTCATATTTTGATTGTGAGGTAAAGGGTTAGTTAGCATAGATGGTCCCTATGCCAAGAATCTCGAGGCTTCATCGATACGAGGGCACAATTAAGTGAGGTGAGCATCCTTACATAACTTGGAAGGAAACTAAACCTTACGTTTAGCTTGCTTTTCCCCCCCAGCATTATGGTCATTCTTATCATTACTATTAGCATTCTCATTCTTATTCCCACCCTTACGATTATTCTTACCCTTCTTTCTATTCCGTCCGGGTTGCTGGTTACCCTTTTGGTTCGATGATTGCACTGAAAGTACACTAGCCGTTTGGGTGGGCTGAGATGAATCCTTAGCTTGTCCTAAAGTAGATTGGTTGATTGACAATTGACTCACTTGTTTTGCAACTGAATCTGCATGTTTTGCACTTGCACAACCCACAATGCCATCGGCATGTGGTCCAGGTTTTACTTTGGGGTCGAAACTAGAATGCGAAGCATTGGGAATAATCTCACATAACAAATCAGACTGAGCATATATCAAGTCTAGTTCCTGCGCCCTAAAAATCGCTTGTTCCTCATTAAGGGAACTTAACCTTATGTTTAGGTTGTTTTTGCTTACATAATAAAATCCATGCCCAATGGAACAGTAAATGATAGTGTGAAGTTATCTAGTTGCTTGTAGGGAAAGGAATTTTGGTCTGGGATTCTTGGGACCTCACTGGGAGGGTCCCATCCCCAAGTAGGAGCCAGATGTTATCTCCCAAAATAAATTTATTTTGAAAGTAGGAAGAATCTTCTTGTGTAATGAAAGATATGAGTATCACTGACAATTTGAAAGTCTCTGTTTCTGATTTGGATGAAAATTTTACAAGTTATATCTTTCGGTGGCTTAGGCAAGGACTATTATAGCTCATTAGCCACCGAAAAGCTATGTTTCGGTGGCTAAACAGTTGAATGCAGGCCAAAGGAAAACCACCGGATGCGGTCTGAGTGAGCAGAGTCAAAGTAACAATTTCGGTGGCTTAGGAGAGACTACAGAAAACTCATTAGCCACCGAAAAGGGGCACTTTTGGTAGATAAGAGAGAGAAACAAGAAAGGTTTTAACCGTCGAAAGTGAGTGGTGAGCAGCATTGGGAAAAGTACATTCAGTGGCTTAGGCGAGGCTCAAAACATCTCATTAGCCACTGAAAAAGGTCCCTTTCGGCAGATTAGAGAAAGGTGCAATGCATATGCTAATCACCAAAAGAAAGAAGATAAGTATCGGGTGAAAATACCTTTCAATGGTTTAGGTGAAAGCTAGGGAATTTTGTTAACCACTGAAAGAACAAGTTTTCGACAATTAAAAAGTTCTTCGACGAGGTCGTTATCTGTCGAATGTAGAAATTCAACATGACAATGAGCAAAGGGTTTGGTGGCTTAAGAAAAAAAGACAACACTCTGTTAGCCACCAAAATCCAGGTTTTCAGTAGCTAGCTGACAAAATCTTGGAGGATCTTAACCATCGAAAAGGAAAAATAAGGAAATGGCTAGGAATTGTCACATCTGACCCCGTCAGCAAGCTAATTGATCATTTGTCAATGTGATTAGCCACCGAAAAGAGCTGGAGCGACATGACTGCATGGGGAAATGAGTAAAAGGGGTCGTTATGCAAATGACAAAAGACTGATCTAACTGCAAACCCTTAGTTTTCCTCCACCTGTCCAAAGGATCATCAAATAGCCACTGAATGCTCTGGCTGAAGTAGGGTACGATTATGTGGAAAAAGAGATCTACATGATCGAGTTGCTGTCATAATTTTTGTGACCTCAGCCTCCATAATGACATAAAACCCTCATAATCAATGCCTAAAAGACTCCATTTGATTTCATTTTTGAAATTATAATTTTCTCCAGCTAAAAGAACTAGCTCTAAAATAAGCAGCCTGTTAATAGAATACTACATACAGGAGCAAGAAGAACCAGTAGAAAGGGCATCCTCTAGCAGGCCAAGAAGTCAAAGGATCAATCTGCTACTGAGGTAGGTTTATGAAATGGAGGTCTTGGAAAGAGAACTAAAGAGAAATAATGACACATTGACTAGGAGAAACAAGCTACTGCACAAGTCCTACTTGGAGTAGAGAGAAAGATACATCTTCTTGAAAAGGATGAACAAGAGATACCTAAGGGACAATACCAAGTTATACAGGATGGTGAGGCTCCAAAGGCTGTAGCTGAAGGAAGCCAAAGAAAACCCTATCAGCCACCTCACCTTATCAACCCTAGTTGAAGTAGCCATTAGTCTCCAGCCTCCTGAAGCTAGCCAAGGTGCTGTTTACACCCCTAGCACGAAGCCTGCAAAAGAGGAAAGTTGATCAGACAGGTTTGAAAAGACATTTTTGATGAAAACCTAATAATTTTTGTAAAAATAGGGCTTTCGGGGGGCTTAGGAAAACAATGGAGTAGTTCATTAGCCACTGCAAGCACCACTTTTTGTAGCTAACGGGTCCAATAGACTGGTCGCTTAACCACCAAAAGCGGATAGAGGCTTAAAAGCAAGTTTTGGTAGACAGAACTGGTTTTGGGAAAGTATAGATGGTTCATGGACGTGATCTGAAGATAGAAGGAACTAAGGGATGCATCAGAAAAGGTCTATGTGAGATCCACTATGACATAACCAAGCCAAAGGACACCAACCCTAGCTGTCAAAGAGAAATCAGTGGTCTAACTGGCAGAAGAACAACAATAGTGATCACCAGTAAATACTTTAGTTCTTTAATATTCATGCAATGAACTAAGTCTTTATTAGACTTAGATAAGTAGTTAGGTAGGGTTTCAAACCCCAATTTGCAAAAAACTGTTACTTTTGTTTATTTTGTAAAAAGCAGATCCAGGTTTCAGGATCTGTATATTTTTGTAAAAGGCTATAAAGCCTAAGACTATTTTTATAAAAAAGGTTCGACTTTGGGGATTTATAAGCCTATACTATTGTCAGCTTCTCATGTTGTTCATTCTGGAATATAAGCTCTTTTGTCATGATTTGTTCAGCCATCATCTCTGTCTTTACTGTACTTATTCCTGAATGTGTATTTAGGTTATTTTCAAGTTGATTAATAACTAATAGCTATCATCCTATTGGTGTGTTAATGTGATTTGATTTATAAGTTCCATCCTTATCAGGATTTAGCCATTTATATGCATCTATTTTGTATGTAAGTCTGCCAACTTGATGAGTTCTCCATCCCTGCACCTGATTGTCAAACTACTGAACAAGTTGTAACTAAAAGCCTTGTAATTGAGTGAGCTTCATGCATGTCTTGAGAGTGGAAGGTTATATAGGTCACCTGACTTGATCCATATCAGAAAACCCTAAAAAAAAATTAAGTTACCAAGCATCCTCAGGTCACTTGACTTGATCCATATCAGAAAACCCTAAAAACATTTTAAGTTACTAGGCATCCTCAGGCTACAACCTAGAGGAGTTTCCTGGAGTGATAACACCACCTCCTGCTGCTATCTCTTTGGTTACTACAAAACAATGCAGTAAGCTCATTTCCAAAACTGGGAAGTTTGTTTTCTTAATGATCCACCCTCAGGGCAAGAAGAAGATTGTGGCCATGACCTCCAGACAGGGCCCCTCTGCATGACAATAACAAATGGACAAGGTCATGGAGGAGTACCGGGACATATTCACGTCACCCACCGCGGTGCCTCTCCATTGTCAGGCCAATCACCCCATTGATCTGACCCCAGGTGCGTCGCTTCCCAATGGACCGATCTATTGATGCTTTGTTTTGGAGAATGATGAAATCAAGAGACAAATTTAGGAGTTGTTGTAGAAGGGTCACATCTGTCCAAGTTCATTGCCTTGTGGGAGCCCGATCGTGTTGGTATAGAAGAAGGATGGGACTTAGAGACTCTGTACTGACTATCGGGTGCTGGACAAGATCATTGTCTGGAATAGGTACCCGATCCCATAGGTTAATGACCTCCTGGACCAGCTTAAAGGGGTGAAATATTTTAGCAAGATCAACTGGAAGTCTGGGTATCATGACCAGGGACCAATCGGACCGACCAATGTGTGGAATATTGCCTTCAAAGCCAAAGAGGGCCTTTTCAAATGGTTGGTCATGCCTTTCAGGTTGATGAATGCTCCTACAACCTTCATGAGACTAATGGACGACATCTTGTGGCCATTTAGCAACTCATTTGTAGTAGTGTACTTGCCATGACATCCTGATATTCAGCCAGACTTGGGAAGAGCACCTCCACCACATTCAACAGGTCCTCCAAACACTACGACAACACAAGTGGTGTGCCAATTTGGACAATTGCACCTTTGGCATGACCCAGGTTCAGTATCTGGGATACATTATTGATGAGTGTGGGGTACATGTGGATCCAACCAAGATCCAAGTCATTCAGGATTGGCCAGCCCCAACTACTCTAATAGAGCTTCACAACTTTTTGGGCCTTGCTAATTTTTACCGTAGGTTCGTGTTGGGATTCTCTCATATCACTTGGCCCTTGAGTCAAGACACCAAGGGAGGAGTGAAAGAAAAATTCTTTTGGTCAAAAACTCAACAGAAGGCATTTGTAGAATTGAAACATCGCCTCTGTTGTGTCCCAGTGCTCACATTACCAGACTTGCAACAACCATTTGAGATGGAGATAGATGCCTCTGACTATGCTATTGGGGAAATCCTTACTCAACAAGGGAATCCGGTTGCATATCACAGTGAGACACTATTCGACATAGTCCTCAAATATCCCACTTATGAAAAAGAGATCTATTTCATTGTACAGGCTTGCCGACAATGGAAGCATTACATTTTGGGGAAGGAAACGATCATCCACACAGACCACCGACCCCTGTAGCTCATACAAAAAAAAGGGAAGTTACAGAATGATCGCCATCAGAAGTGGTCCACATATCTACAATAGTTTCATTTGAACATCAAGTACAAGAAGGGAAGCACCAATAATGTTGCAGACTGCCTCAGCCGACCATCGATCGTGGCGATAACCACTGTGCTCAACTCTTGTGGGCACGATACTTCTGATTGGCTGCTTCTCTACAAGAGCGATCTAGAATTCAGCCACACATACCACACACTCTTGGAGGGAAACCAAGTTCCAAAATTTCACCTCCAAGATGTAATACTATGTCACATGGGACACCTTTGTGTTCCTTCAAGTGAGCATGCCAAGATGATTTGGGAAGCACACTACAATTAGGTCACTGGGCATTTCGGGGTTGAGAAAATAGTGGCAGCACTGCATAATAATTTCTATTGGCCGAACCTTCGACATGACGTAGGGAAGTACATCCGATCATGCACTGCCATCGCCATTGCCAAACCATCCATCAAGAAGAAAGGCCTCTATACTCCATTTCCTACCCCTAGTCAACCTTTAGAATCCATCTCCATGGATTACATGTCGAGCCTTCCTTCTACTAAGCACGACAATGACTACATGTTTGTGGTTGTTGACATATTCTCAAAGATGGCCATAATGGCGGCCTGCAATAAGAATATCACAGCAGAATCCACTGCTAAACTCTTCTTTGAATGAGTGTGGGTACACTTTGGGATCCCACAGTCTATAATCTTATATCGGGATAGCAAGTTCATTAGTACATTCTGGTATAGCCTATATTAAATTCTAGACACCAAGTTCACAAAGTCCACAACCTTCCATCCCCAGACTGATGGTCAGACAGAGGTCGTCAACAGGATGATCGTACTCATTTTGTGCATGTACAACTCAAATCATCCACGCACATGGGATGAGAGCCTCCCCTATGTACAACATAGCTATAACTGGGCCCTCCACATCTCAACCAACCATAGCCCCTTTCAGGTGGGCTTGGGATTCCAGCCACTATGTCCCATTGACGTAGCCATGCCATTTGCAGCTACTTAGGCTGATTCATCTCATATCCAGTCTAAAGTTTCCAAGGTGAATAGCTTCATTGAGCGCATTCAGCACATTCACCAAAAGGTTCATAAAATATTGGATAGATCCAATGCTAAGTACAAGCAGCGACATGATCAGCATCGGGTGCAACACAACTTCTAAGGATAAATCAAAGGTGGATGGAATTTCATAGACAGGAGACTTACCAAGATTTCGTCCGATCACGTCCCAAGTTTCAAAAAAATTCTCTTTTTTAGTCGCGATATCAAACACCACTGTATTCTTCCCAGCTATTCAAACTTGCAGCCGTGGCCTGTCATCTCCCATCGTTCCACCTCCACGAGTGACAATGGCGACGTCAACATCCTGTGCTCTGGGTTTTGCTGAAATCATCGCAACTATTGGACCTTGAGTCTAGTTCATTGGTGGAGTCGAAGTCAGTGGTGGATTTTGGATTACTGGTGGGGTGCATCGACTGATTCACAATATTGTTCTGGAGCGGAACTTGATTCTAGGCCTGGCTCTGTAACTATTTATGGGTTGGTAGCTGATGCTGAGTCTACAACTAGGTTTGATTTTGCAACTGCGAAACGTTCCTAATTTTCCATCTTGCGATTAACTGCGGGAAGTTATCCACAGTATGATCAATCACTGCATACTATGTGCATAAGCATTGCAAGTGTGGGCAGTGTCTTTGATAATTCCCGAATACTGCATAATTGTAACACTGGATGGATGTGCGACCTCATCCTCCTCCTTGTCCAAAGCCTCCTCCTCTTCCTTGAAATCCTCCACGGAATCCTCCTTGCTACAGGTAGTGTGGATGAGATACCTGCTGTGGTAGGGGATTCAATTTTTTCTGAACAAAGTGCACTGCTTGAATATATTGTGGTTGCGCCTGAGCCATCGACATTTGATTATATGGATGCTGCAGTGCGAAATGCGGTTGTGGCACAAACTACGACTGTGGTGGCATAAAATGCATCAGCGACGACGGTATGCACTATGGTTGCAGCTGAGAAATTACCATATGAGGTTGCAAATGCGGTTTTTGTACTGCGTGGTGACCTTTGCCCTCTATGAAATATGAATCATATGTTCTGTCCTAAAGCAGATCGTATGCCTGACAGTCTCTATCCTCATGCCTGACTAAGCGACAGAATGAATAGTATAAATTGGGAGGTTTCGACACCATATTTTGCATATAGCTACATTCCTCATGTCAATGTCCATAGACTTGGCATATGCGACACTATGTCACACCACTGCTACTTAAAGGGTTCGGAGCTCCAGATAACCAATAGTTCCTAAAGTTGGGGCAAGTATATTTGGTGTGGCCATCTACGTGAAACCGAGTACACCAAATATTTGCACGTTCCTCCTTACCTTTTTTGATATCTTGCAGCTAGAGTGTGAGGTTCACTAGCTGTTCCTGAATTTGATTGATCCCGACTGCACTCTCCCTGATAGGTGAAGCTTCGAGCTTCATCGCAATCTCCAGGGCTTCTCTCAGTGTCGCTACATTTTGTTGCATCAATGGTTATCAGATATGAGAAACCAATGCTGTGATAAACCATTTTTTATGTTGGACATCACTGACCGAAAAACTGACTCTGGCCATCATTGTCTTGAACCTCTGATCAAAGTCCCAAATGGTCTCATTAGAAAATTGCTTGTTTTCCTTCAGCTCCATAATGTACTGTGCTTCCGAATTTGGTTTTCTAAATTCCTTGATTAGTCTCATCTGGATCTCATCCAATGTCTCCTCCAGAGTTCCTTGAGGAACTTGGATAAACTTCATAAACCAGTCAAGTGCACGACCCCTCAAAGTAGTGGCTAATTGTCCTTTATTTACATCATCGTGAGTGGCATGTCTAACATTCCACACTGCTTCACATAAGAACCAGTATTGCTCGACATCATCGGTCCCTTTTCCATGGAACAAGGGTAGCTTCATGTCATCGCCCTCCATCTTGTGTCACATTCCTACAAATGTCGATCTACTACTAGACTGTTTCTAGCACTTCGGACAAGTCGACAGGGACTTGGAGTTTTTCCTAAGTTTGGATTAGTGCGCGGAGGTGTGGGTATGTTGCTACTAGGGTTTGATCTTACCATCATTCTAAGCGTATCCTAGGCCTGGTCATCCTCTTTGTCATTGTAGGGTCGCTTCATCCCATGTGGTTGTCCTTCATGGTCTTGCATTCCAATCATAGCAGGACCTTCCCCTGTCCTCTGCCTCCCCTTGTACAACCACTTCCTTCCTTGGATTCCCTCACAATATCGTTGAAACATGCACCCATCTACCCCTTACCTTCTCATTCATCTCCCCCCTTGGTTGCGGTATCCACAGCATCCGCACATCGGGGTGATACTACTCTAGGTGCATCTTGAGTATACCCTTTTCGCAAACCAACATTTTAATTGACAATTGAAGCGATAATAAGAACCTACCTCTGGGTCCATTGAAGAACTACCTCTCTTCTTAGCTATAAGATTTATTAGTGTCAACAATGAACTTGGTGATATATCCCTCTAGGATACTATCCATCCAAACCTCGATGATGTGTGAAACTCTGCTGTCAGTTCCTTGCAGCTTCTGGATCAGTTCAGGGGTCCAAGACGTCGGTTCTCCTCCTTGAAATTTTTTCTTCTTGTATGTGAATCACGTCAGCCACTCATACAATATGGTAGGAAATTCATCGAAGAAGTATTTGTGCGGACCGTCGTGGATGTACCTTGATAACTACTTGTTTGTTGTCAGCCCACGGTTCTGATTTTCTGCTTCAGAAAATTCTCTCAGTTTCTAATCAAATCAATATTAAAGTTCTGGTCGTGTCATATGACACATCCATTCTTGGGTAACCATATTTCGGATGCTACATACCCTCCTATCAGTCGCAATGAGGTCCCATAAATGAAACCATTTGTTGGCGCAATCCTGACCAAAAAAACCCAATCGACAGGGGTTCCACTCTGTCGATGCTCAACATGCCGTGATCTCCCTGAGCATCGGACCAGACATGTTTTACCCTGTCCAGCAACACCCGTAGAGCGGATGAGGTCTCACCCGAGATGTTTGAGGGAGAGCTGTCGGAACCAAGTTTCCGTAGTATAGAGGAGGGTAGGGGAATCAAAGGTTCAACAGCTTAACTTCCAGATCTAATCCACTTGATTGATCAAAAACATAACCCTTCTTCATGTCACATCATGCATTCATCATTATAGAAGATCTACCCGTGGAAAAAACAGATCGAAAAGATGACAATATCCATAAGCAAAAAGAATCACATTATCCATTCATATGCAGATCTATTCATCATTCATCATCAGAATCACAACAATGTAAACCAGGAAAAGATAAAAATACAATAGGATTTCAGGTCAATCCACATCACATCATATTAATTACGCAGAATAGATCACAAATCAAAACATATAAGGATCCAGTACCACAACTGGTATCCATTCTCCATCAAAATGATCTAAAGACGATTTGTTACATGCATAATTCTTCTATTTATAGGCTTGTGCCTTTACATTCAAGGTCCACTTCTAACTAACTTCTAACTGACTTAACCACTAAGGACTAATATTCTGAAGAAATGGTCAACAAGTACAAAACGTGACATGGAAATATCAATAAGTGGACTATTTTATACCTATCGCGCTATCTTTTTCTTGTGCGATGTCTTCTAGGCTTCTGCAACATCCACGATGCTGCGCAGCTTACCCAAACCCTTTTACAACACAACACAAGGTACACAACAAGGTTGGATGATTTGAAACAACTCAGATGGATATGATGTACATGAACTGATAACCATGTGCATCTCTTGCACATACCTATGCATGCAAAAGGTACCCTCTAAATAAAATCCAATGATGAAAATTATTGACACAGTTGAGGAAACCACCAATAGGGTATAATGGAATCTAAGAGATGAAACAAATACCAATATGTGAATAGATTTCCTTCTGCCGAACACAAGGGAAACCACTCGTTAGCAATCAATGATGAAATTTCATCTGCTGAGTTTAGGGTCACCTACCAATTATGAAAGTAGGCCAAGGGTTCCAAGTAGGACCACAACACTAAATGTATCAAGAATAGCCAACATGCAGAGTCAAGATATATAAGGAATGACTGACTCAAACTAGCCTTCCTTCAAACAAGAGCATGATGGAAATGGAGACACTTAGGTAGCACGGACTAAAATGTGCAAACTCGGAAAACTCTGTGACACATGAGGCATCAAGAGAGGCTACATAGGTACTGGAAGCTTAACCAATTAGTGGAAAAAGATCTAAATAACAAGTAAAAATCCTAAGTTCATACTAGAAACCTAACCCAGGATGGATGGACTCAAAAAATGTGCTATGTTCAAAGTCGACATGACAAATTCTAACATAAGATAATATATTTTCCCACCCATCTTTTTATGTTTTATTTTTATGTTTTTGGTCTTTTTCATTTATAAATATTGAAAACTAATAAAATGTTCTTATAGTACAATGAAGAGGAAATGAGTGTCACAACAAAACCAGTTTTAAGAAGTGGAACATATCTATGCTCAACGCAAGTAACATGTGCATGATAAGGAGACTTGGGGTAATGTTTCCTCTAGGGTGAGGTGAGATAAAGATGCAAAGGATAAATAATAGGCTCTATTTGGATAGGGTTGATACTATCTCAAGAAACTTTGCTTATAGCATTGAAGTGGGGAGCTAACATAAGGCTCAATAAGGCAAGTAGATGAATGTAATGCATTTACAACATGGTATGAAGTGAGATTCCTTGTGGGATATGGACAACATACAAGATAAGAAGGAACATGAGGATTTCATTTCAAGGAATTGTAATATTAGAAGGGACTCCCAGATCTAAGGAGGAAGTTCAACATGGGAAACGATTGGAAAAATAGGTTCTAACTACGGTACCCATGGTCGAGAAAGCTCTACCACTTAAATAACGACACTTATAGAAGTTGCTGAAAGATGCCATGTCATTAATAAGTGGGTTCATACCCAAGGTTTATGAATCATGGTCACAGGATCATGTAACAATGTAGGCGGAGAAAAATTCTATCCTATATTCCAGTGATGAGATATACCTACTGAAGCTATGATCTTAATAGGAAAAATCCCTTACCACCTGAAGACATTGTTCCACAAAAAATCATCACATAGTAACATTAGTCCATATATATAAACAAATAGAGTGAAGCTACGAAATTTTTGTAGGTAAAACCAAAATATATACACTAATGTACAAAGTACCATTCAAGGATGAGGGCTCAAACATAGGTCATTGAGCATGAGGGAGGCATTTGAAGTATATCCTCAACCTTTAAATGGTCGACCAATATTTCAACCATTGAAATGATAAATCACAATAGGTACTTGCCTCTTTCAAACATGAGTCGAAAGTGATATGGATAATTTATTTTCTCATGAGAGTGCACAATGGGGTTGTCCAGATAAGTATAAAATTCAATGATAGGAGTCTCTCGAAGATTCATCGGGATGATATGAAAAATATCTTCCATGTTTCGTTCAGCATATATACCATACTCATCCAAAGGGAGTACATGGTGATTGACTTCCTCACCTAATAAGGTCCACTCGGATTCATCATGCTCTGTCCTTTAAAGGTTTGGGAGGGAAGAAAGTCTATAATGTAGGTCCTCCAAAGGCCTTTCAGGACAACTCATGGTCTCGACAATGAATTATTATAGGGGTAAAGTATCATCGATACAATCATGAGAGAAGGTTGAGTGGACTACCAAAGAGGGCGGTAGCACATGATCTTCCTCCTTTTTCCTTGAAGAGGAAATATTAGGGTCTATAGTGGTTTTATATGAATCTTGACAAATGATCTTTGTTGTAGAAAATGGCATATCCATTCCGACGGATGAACTTCCTTCACCTGAATTAACCAAAGAAGGAAGAGTCCAAGGGTCACTCAAATATGAAGTACGAAATGGGAACAGACTCGATGATGGTAAAAACCACCATGAGTGGAATCAATTGAAAAAATTGGTGCCGAAAAGTTAAAGGTTCCCATAAGAAAAGGATACATCTCGACACCAATGTTCTCAGTTTCCAGCTGAGAATTCCCAATCACTAGGACTGCAGGTATCGACAATGCAGAGGAACTAGAATTAGTGAATGATAATTGATCAATCGTCATGATTATGCCTTCATGAGGAAAGGATACAACATGGAACACAGATGATAATGATCGCCTTCATGGAAAAAATCTAGTTCTCCCATCTAGACCTGGAGAGAAGGAATAATTCCATGTGGTATAAATGACCATACATCGAATGTTGTCAGCATAATCGTAGATTGCGCCAACCATGGGAGAGCCAAGACCCTTCCAACAAGATAATGACATGACTGATGTCAAAGCGCCTTCATCAAATACTATGTGCTTGATGGTGTTTTTTTAGACACTCCACATGGACTTGAAAATCCACATGGTAAGACAAGTGAGGATGGACATGGACTTGTATGTAAATATATTGTTCCTATTCACAAAGTGTGATTTATTCTCCATGTAAGCGTGTTTAATTTCTGCAAAAGAGTTTTTTTTTTATTTTTTGCAAGAAAATTTCTTCTATGTAATTTTGTTTTTATGCATGTGTGTTTTTCATTGAGTTTATTATTTTGCATTTGTTTGACATTTTTTGGGGGTTGATTTCATTATGCACCATTTTTTTATTTCATACCGGTTTGTTTTGATTTCTCCTTAATTCTAAGTTGGTTTATTTTTGTTTATGAAGTGTGCTAATTTTCATTAATGCAAAGAGAGATTTCTTTTTTTTAGTTTTATTCCTATAGTTTTAGATTTAGATTTAAATTTGTTTTAATCTACATGGAATTACAACAATAACAACAACATGGGTTTAATGATGCACATAAGTGCGAAACAACTCGCTCAAATCCTAGCAACACCTGGGATCTCTTCTTCCAAAGAAGAGCATATCTTGACAGCCGTCAAGAACTTAACTACTCCTCCTGAAGAGAACGAAGAATCAACATTTGAAGAACCCTATACATTTGAGGGGGAACAACTATATGAGCAAGAGATCAAGGAGGACAAAGAGGAGTTGCAACATGATCTCAAGGATGGAAATCAAGCCTATGAAATTCTTATCGATAGATGGCTTCAAGCAAGTACCGGGTTAGCGTAATGTCATTTTTGTTTCTATTTGGTTAAGTCACAGATTCAACAAATAGTTTTGCACATTCTTGTATATTTCCATTATTCATTTGAAAAATTGAAGGTGAACATATTCTTATTACTATTACGTGTATGGTTACATTGGATAATCATCATAGAATAGGTAGGATAATCAATAAAACAATATCATTTTTCATTTTTTTGTTTTAGTTTTCAAATAAGTATGCTCTCCTTCGCACTTCGCACTTTGTACGATCTCGAGGATCAGAAAGTAGGATATGTGTAATTCTGGAATGAATAAATTAAGGATATGCAATATGCTTAATCAATTTCATCTTTTTACAAATCACTGTGTTTCCATTTGCTAAAAAATATCAACTTGTTTTATTTTAGTTTTTATTAGAAACAAATATAAAAAATATATAATAATAACAATAATAAAATATTTTTAAACAAAACATAAAAAAATTGGAAATAACTCAAAAATTTCTTTTCTGGGCTTCCACGCCTTGAATCTGCAAACGAATCATAAAAAAACTTGAAAAAAAAAACTACTTGTTCGCGCATTAATTTTTCGACCCGGCACACCAAACCTGCAAAACAAATTATTCAAATCTCAAGTTATGCAAACCAATTATTCAAATCTGAATTTAAGGATTAACCTGGCAGGGAGCTCTTCACAAAAGTGGCTTCTTGATACTGTCTATCGTCATCGATCTATCAATCATGGATGACCTTCCTCGTCCTCATTGTTCTCCTCATCAGCAAGATGGACCGTGAGCAACAACTCATCGATTTCGAGATCCAACAGGTTAACTTGTTGGGTGCTCCTCGTGTTCCTCTTAAACTATAGTTAACGATTCAAATAAGAGTTATTATCACATCAAATCGAACCTAATGAAGCTCTACATGTAACTGTTATAGCGAATCTGTTATAGCGATTTTCACCCCACTAGGTGAATCACACATTGTATGGCCTTCCCTTGTCCCGCTGCAGACTCATTAGCCCCTTTGGACCACTTTTTATCCTTTGATGTTACCTTTACCATCCCCAAAACTATATAAACTATGATATACGCGGATTTTTCCCCGATAACCGCGTACATACGCGGGTTTTACCCCTATAGTCGCGTACATCGGGATGTGTGCATAGTCCAAATCCTTTTGGACTGTTCCTTGACTTGGATCCGACTCGTATGACTCTTGGCCTTCCATATACCTTGAGATCGCTCGGATTCGACCCTTCATTGTCCCTTGTGAAGCTATATAAGGAACCCTTTGGTACATTGAAAGGGGGGAAGATATAGAGAGATTAAAGCAAGGAAACTATAGTCCATTGTTGCCAGAACTTTATGCTTGAGTCTGCATCCCTTTGTCCCTTGGAGCACTGTTGTGTTCTTCCCAAGCTTGCCCATTGTTAGTA
>LPNX010445333.1:0-140355 GCA_001517045.1 Pseudotsuga menziesii
CCCACCCCTGCCTCTATTTTCCTCACACCTGTCTCAAACTGCATTTGGAGTTTTTGGAGCAGCAGCGAAGAGTGTGATTTGGAGTGATCTGGGATCTCATTTGGGAAATATTCTTGGGTTACTTGTAGTGGAGTTGGCATCTACTGAAGGAGGCTACATCCCATATTCAATCTTGGACAGGTTGTTGTCCAAAGTCTTGTGCCCATTGAGTTCATTCCCAGGTAGGTTTATAGTCAAATCCACCCCTGTTTTCTTTTCTCTCATAAAAACAGATCTGTCTTTTGTTGCAAAAAAAATTGAGATAAAGTTGGCACATTTGTATTTGCAGATTTATTTGAATTTACAATGGCCCCGAGAGTGAAATACCATGCATGGATCCATGCCGATCTTGTTGATAGTGAGATGTATTGCAAATTTTGCAGGAAACATATCAGACAAGGGGGTATTTTCATAGGTTGAATAAACACTTGGCTGTTATAAAAATCCAAATTGCCCCCTGTAATCACAGCAGAAGATATTGGAGATATAAGATTGGAATTGGAAAGTCATTTTGAAAATTTTTAAGAAGAAAAGGATTAACAGGCAGAAATAAATGTTGAAATAGGGAGAAAGAGGCAACATTCCATGACGAGGGTATCTGGATTTCAAGAATATCCTAGTTATGATTTTGAAGGCTCTCCCTCGATGCCTTCTAATGCTATTAGGGACACCTTTCATTATGTTCCTCCCTCTCATGAAAACAAGCCTAAGAAGAAGAAGAACATCAAAGGTATTTCAATATACCTTCCCGACATCATATTGTTTCTGAGATGGAACTTACAATGGCAGTCTCAAAAATTATTTATCTTATTACTATTGTAGTCATCCCTTGCTTTTCTGATGTCCACTATTTTTGTTACTGATGTAATTTTGTTATTCTTTGTAGTCACAGCACAAGTCACAGTTGTGTGTTTGAGCTTTGGCACGTAATATATCAATTGATACATATCTTTTGTTTCTTTTTCTTTTCCGGAGTTTCTATACATGTTCTGTTTTGGTTGGTAAAAGAGCTTATAATTTCATTAATGATACAAATACTTATACAAAATAGGGTAGACAGAAACTAGCAACCTGAGATAGTTTGAACATGGATTGCAATTCTCTCTCTGAATTGTCCTTGCCATTGCTCTTTATAGGTATATACATTATTTCTATTATCTTTATTTTCAAATACTGCCATCTACAAACAAATTTCTGGCTAATTTACCTGTGTCATTGAAGTGTTTATTCACATACGTTTGGCCATTGCATTTGAGGGCACTAACCAGGACTATCCTCCTCTTCCTGAGGGCACTAAACTATATGTGGGTAATATCCCCTTTGACGTTGACAGTGAAGGGCTTGCCAAAATGTTCGATGAGAGTGGTGTTGTCGAGATGGTGGGGTTGTGATAAGATAATTGTATTAATGTTCACTGAAAGACCACAAAAGTAGGTCATTGAGACTAGAGGATACAATGATACATCCAGTAAGAGTGGGAGTGTGAAAGCATCTCCTGCAGAATGCTGAAAGCAATTGGAAATGACAACGGTCTGGAAAATTGATTTGCAATAGAGTTCATATATTGATTATGTTCTTGAGCTGGAAAAGCTCAGTGCTTCATTTCCAATTGCTTTCAGCAAGGGAAGTGGCTCATGGGAATGGGATTGGCATTAGTCACTATTTGTACGAGGGAATGGGATTGGCATTAGTCACCTATTCCAGAGCTAGATTCTATCATGTACGAGGGAATGGGATTAGCATTAGTCATGACCCTCAAGCTATAGGATTTTACATCATGTAATCATCTATGAGAGTTAATATAGGTAACAATTTCCCTATAAAATGTCATTTAATGATTTATGTGTATCATTCTTATTCTCTTGCAATATATATATATATATACACACCTTGTTTCCCTCGTGTACCTGTTTTGGAGGGGCCATGTTTCTAGGCGTTCCCGCAGAAACTTGTACATGTTTCCACATTTCGTGCAACATAGCCTCTTTTCCATTATGATCTTGAAATTTGTGACTCTGATTCTCCTCTTCTAACAACATCCAATACAAGATACAACTCCTTAAAAGAGAATTCTTGATTCTTGTAAGTAATGTTAATTGTAGCAACAAAATATTTGTAAGTCTTTGGAAGACTATTCAAAGTCACCTGAACCATCTCCTTGCCCTCAATTTTCTCATCATCAATCGCGAGTTGTTCTTTAATGTCATTCAACTTGGCAATACGACTTTGGATATCAACTCAACGTTCCCAAATGGAGTTTGAGTCTTTATGTGTTTGAACGAACTTGTTGGATTGCCTCTTTTGCTTAATACATTCCTATGTAAACAAATCCCAAATCATGGATCTCATCATCAAAATTTAGCGTCATTTTTAAGGGGCTTACATATCATCAAGGCTTTTTCAACCCCTTGGAAATAATCTTACCAATATTTAACTCTATCCTTTTTCCATATGGTTTCAATATACAAATGGAGTTAACAACTTAATTTACTTGACATACCACCATCTTATGTAGGGATGGTTTCTCTTGTAGTTTTTTCAGTGAAGGAATGACAGTTTCTCTTTTAGTTTTTCAGCAAAGGAGTGAAATGTTTGAACTGTTTTGTGCATTCTGAAAACATCTCCTTTGATGCAGACTATTTGTTCTTGTTTAATTTAAGTTGATGGTTCCAGGGGGTCCAATGTATTTCACTTTCTTCCTCGTACCACCGGTATCGTCATCAAAGTTAAACTTCCTATATCTTGAAACTAAAGGTCGAAGACATGAGCTGCCCCAAGAATTCAATATATAATTGGGCATTCATCCATAGCTAGTTGCTTAGCTAAGATACAATTAAAGTTATTTTTAGTGGCTGCATAGACCACTTCTTTTATGATTTTTAGAATTGCTTTCTTAAGGAAATTAAACTATATTCCTAAGATTTTTTTTGCATTGTTAGCTTCTAGTTTGTTGAACATTTAAGTCCCTTGGGAAAACAAGTGAAGACATCAGTCACTAAGAAGTAGCCATGAGGTTGATCAATATCTTACATTTCTTATTTGTTCACCTGTTTGACATTATGCTATGATCTTTTTTTATCATGACTTGTTGATGGGCTAAATTAATTATTCTGCAATTAATCTCATCTTCAAAATATTTATTTGAGGCTTGAATCCAATTAAGCCTTCTCATCATGCTTGATACTTCCAGTTAATTGACCTATCATAAAATGATGAAAAGGTGGCTTACAAAGGTTAGGTATTTTGTACCATGAAAAATTGTGAAAGCATCTCAGTTATGGCAATTTGCTTGTATAATACAATAACATACACACTTCTCTTGGCTGAATTCATAGATACAAGATTCTTGCATTTTTGTCTTGTGATCCTATTTCATGTTTTTCTCCTCTATGTGAGCATTCTCTGTGCTTTGGTTCTGCTTTGAAGAGCTTGAAGTTACAGCATAATTCCTCCAAGATAGTTCTGGTATAGTAATATGCATAGCCTTGAGTCATTAAGGTTATGTTAGTTTTGGTTGAATATAAATATATAGAATTTATCCCAAAGAATGTCCAGGAATTACTTTGCTTCTCCAAAAGCAGGATATTGAATATGGATAGCAAGGAAACTGAGACTGCAAGAAAGAGAAAATGTAAAGAGTCAGCATAAAAAGTAAAAAATGAGCTTCCTAACCAGTATTCAAGAAATAGAACAGAAATATTCTTGTATGACTCTACTTTTTTTATAATTAAATTTGTAATTTGTTCATATTTATTTGACCATCTGTTATTTTGAAATAGAGGGCTGCCAAAAAAGAGTTGCTGTCAAAATTTCCCTATGGAGGTAAGGTTTTGCGCATTAGAGGGATTGATGAACTCACAGAATCTCTGCATCATATTACTAAGATAGAATGTGGTTGATGTTACATGCAATTTAGAATGTATTTGCAATTTACTTCTAAGAAATGGGTTATGAAGTTCGGCTGACATTGAGGGTAGTTGATAATGAGATCAAACTGCAATTTGGATTTCTTTGTATCAGGGATTCCTGCAAAAATGCATTGCCAATCATTGATGCGACGTTGACACAAAATCTAGCTTAACATTTCAGCTTTATCGAGCTTTCCACATCAAGTGCCTTGTGGCAATAACATGAATGTGTATACATAGAGAGCACAATACGATGCTTGCTTCTAAGCCTGATTATATGTACCTTTGGAGATATCCCAAGTCACCTTTTCAGTACTTCAGTTTGGAGAGTGAAGGCACTTGTGGTTTACCCTTCGGCGGGATTTTAATGAAGATGGTTTAAGCTCAAGAAATCTAGAGTCTGTATTGGTGTCCTAGTGAGATTGAGGGTAGCTGTCTTCCCTCGTAAATAAACCATGCTTACCTGTGCTACGATTCAAGATGTGTCTTAGCTACATGGTCATTGAAGTAGATGCTTTATTCCATTTTGCTGCTTTAAGCCATTAACTATATATAAATAAATTCTGTACCTTAATGCATTCGGTTTATATTCAACTTTTGAAACGCTGTGAAGTATGGATAGTAATAGGCCATTCTTTTATCTTTTGGTCTTTGCAACTAAATAATGAAGTCCATTATTGCTTTAATATTCTTCGGTGCACTGCTGTCATTACAGGTGTGATTCTTAGGCCTGGGTTCATTTATGGGACTCGCCAAGTTGGAAACTTAAAAATTCCATTGGGAGTTGTGGGTGCCCCACTTGAAATGGTATTCCCCAATCTTGTCTAAAAGCTATGTTTTATGTACATCAAAATATCTATTTTTTTAATTTTAGTTGTTTTTACTTTTTAGTGAGTTCACTGTACACTATTGTTTATGCCTAGTGCAGCTTAAAATCTTTTTGTTAATTGAGAGATGTAATTAAATACGAATTCTTGTGTTTAGTAGATGCTTCGGCACTTGCACACCGCCACTATGGTATTCTTAACTTTCCAGTTCCATTGAATTATTTTGGTCATTAATAAAAAAAAATTAATTTCTTGTAGGCTTGCCGAAATGCAAAATCTGCGTCACAAATTCCCTTTATTGGGTCGCTATTTTTACCCCCTGTCAAGGCATCATCCGTAGCGAAGGATGCTATTCAAGGAGCAACTGATGTTGCATTTCCTCCTGGAGTTATTGATGTATGGGGTATCATTCGTCACACCGATCATTGAGAAAATGATATACTCTACATTTTGTTATAAAGGGTGTTCTTTCATTTAAAAAAGCTGAATAAAGTCCATGTATATGTAATTGCTACAAAGTTCCATCTACATATAGGAATTCAACCCAAAAGTTAATTTGGCAGGGGTTTAATATAACTGGCTGAGGGTCATCCTGATGCTTATTGAGTGGATTTTTTCCCATTTCAGACATGATTCTTCTGTGAAGGATAAAGTCAATTAGTTTTGATCAAGTTCTGCAAAAGAATTATGCATTGCTTTTCACCAATGAGAAAATAACTTTGTAATCCTCACTTATTTAACGATATCAATCATACCATTAGAGGAATTTTGGGGTCTAAAATGGGCCTCCTAAGGAAAATAATAAAATAATAGTTAAAATAATAAAATAATATCGATTAATTTTGGAGGAAGAAAGAAAAAAAATACTTTTTGTGTTTGTATTTTCGACATATCTCCCTGTGTTTTTACTCAAATTTCGATCGGGAGAGCTCGTTGGATGTAGAATTTGATTCTGCATCCAACGAGTACCCATACTGCATACTTTTGACAGACCCTGCTACCCCAAAAACAAGAAATACCTGAAAAAATGTGATGATGATGTCATCATCACATTTCTTCAGGTATTTCTTGTTTTTGGGGTAGCGGGGTCCATCAAAAGTATGCAGTGTGGGTACTCATTGGATGCGGAATCAAATTCCACATCCAACGAGCTCTCTCGATCGAAATTTGAGTAAAAACACAATGAGATATGTCGAAAATACGAACAAAAAAAGTAGTTTTTTTTAATAACAAATATGTCAATTCAACCATTATGGTTGACTTATTTTATTGAAATTCTATTGGTTCTTGAATTCCAACTCAGAAAAACTTATTTTTGCACGTTTTCTTATAAGGCCCATTTTAGACCCCAAATTTCCTCTAATGCTTATTGCATGGGATAATGGAGCATCAAATCACCCCATTTTTCTGGCTTCTTTTTCCCCAAATCCAACCAAAATCTAGCCTGGAAATTGCAATTTCATCAACTCTGCAATTTCAACAATTGTAAATTGTTTTATGGACTAAATGCTATGCTCTGAAACTGTCCAGATGGTCGAGCAAACGAGGATGTTGGAGGTTGATTGGATGAGCGTAGTAGATCAATGGGCATAGATATCTGCTAGAATGATCTGGTGTTGAACATGCTTTAACCCTTCACTTGAGTTAACACAATAACCAATATAATGGATGTATTATCAGTTAGGCCTTAGAAATTAAATATGGTGCATTGCATGCTATCATCTTGTATTTTATCTATATATGTAATGCTTTTCAACTTGTAGCAAGCAAATTATGATCTTGATGGCATCAAATTGGATCAAGGAGACTTGGGGAATGTGCTCTCCATACCAAAAAGAAAACATTTGCTTAGTAGTCATACCTATAACCTTTCTGAAAAGCTTGACTGGATGACATACAATCCAAACTATGGGTAGTGAAGCAGCAAATTGTTGACTATGCCTGTTGTATTAAATTTTTACCTACAATTGTTCTAGACCAGTGCTTGTGTAGATACTATATACCTCCATTACCAAATCCTTCCAATTTAGTAAATTTACAAAAGCAATAGAACTAAATACACTCTAATAGAGATAACAATTAACAAAGTTTGGAAAGGGCCAGCGAGCAGGTGCAAGGTACTAAAAGGAAAAATTAGAGACAGTAACAGAAAAAAGGACTCGACAAGCCATAAACTATATATTACCTTTCATCATCAAAAAACTTGCAAATATTGTAGAAATACTGTGCTATAGAAAATCCTATGCAGGAAGGAGTTACACAATTTGATGCAACAGGCAGGATCTGCAAGCATTTCACGCACATCATCTCTTTTGTTGCTTTCCTACAATTAATGAAATATTAGAAACTAGGATGCAAAGGAAAGAAATAATCATCAAAGGTTCAATACAAACTAGAACATCTGAATACTATATGGAGAATAATGAACCTGTTCATTGAGTGGTCACTGACTTTATCATGGCAGAATCTACATGTGAAAAGTTGGTTACAACAAGCAACTTTCAATTTGTAGTTCCGCTTGTAATGCTCACATCCAAATATTTTCTGATCCAATTTGCAGGTATTTAAAAAAAAAAAAAACTTCACTACCGTCGCTTAACTGATGGTTCTCCATGTCGCTTAACCAATGCTTAATCTTTATCTCCGTCGCTTCACCGACGGTTCTCCATGTCGCTTAATCAACGCTTAATCTTTATCTCCGTCGCTTCACCGACGGTTCTCCATGTCACTTAACCGACGCTTAATCTTTATCTCCGTCACTTCACTGACGATTATCCATGTCGTTTAACCGATGCTTTACATTTAACCGATGGTAAACTGAGGTGTCGCTTAACCAACGGATTAGAAAGATGTCGAATAACCAACGAAAATCCACCGACGCTTAAAAAAAATCATAGTGTCGTACATGCGACAGGGAAGTGTCGAAAATCTGACAATACGGCCGTCGGATTTTTGGTCGAAATGTAGTAGTGAATAAAAAACGAAAATACAAATATTAAATCTTGTAGACATAATTATGTCAATAGGTGAGTTGTGAACATAAATCAAGTCTACCTCAAGTTTCGAGCTAAATCAAATGGACTTTGAGAAACAAGATAGCAGGTGAACACACTTGGCTTCTCTAGCAAGTTTACAAAGGATAATGGTGAATATTAATTGTGAAATACCTCCCTGAGCTGGTTAAGATTATTAATGACAACTATATATATGCACGGGTGGCAAAGTTTGGTGATAAGTCCTGTATTTTGTTTTTGCAATGATTTATGGAGTTTGAGGATATGCCCTTATCTGAAATCCTTATGGCATGCTTAGGTGGAAAGGTGGGGTGCATAACTTTTGAAGATAAATGTTTTGACCATGTCATTTGCACCAAGGGATTCACAAGAAGCCCAAGTACAGTTTTCTTTGGAGCGAGGCGTGCCTGCTGTGATTGGTGTAATGGGGACACAGCAGCTTCCTTACCCTTCCCATAGTAGGGATCGAAACGTCGAGATTTGCGAAATCATCCAACGCATCTCCTTCTTATTTACAATTCTCCACTACGTAAATGACTACTTTCATAAATACTAGTTACTGGTAAGTTGTAATAGTAATAATTATGTAGTTTGTAGATTGATAGCTATCATAAATTTGTTTGAATATCATCATTGTCAAGCAATAAAAACTTCTTAAAGGGTGCTAGCTCAATGGTAGAGTGCCTGCCTAATTATGGGCAGGAGGTTGGTGGTTCGATTCCTCTGTGCCCTATCATAAATTTGTGACTACAAAGACGACTAAATTCACATAGATACGACTATTAGTAGCTAATTTCTCGTATCTTAGTCATATTTAGCTTAGTCATTAATATGTTAACTTCTAGTAGTTTATTTAGTCGTATATTTGGTCATTAATGGTTGCAATCAGTGACTAAATCAATGACTAAATCCGTGACTAAATCAATGACTAAACCATTAACTATCAATGACTAAAATAATGACTAAATCATTGACTATCAATGACTAATTCATTGTCTATCAATGACCAAATCAATGACTAAATCAATGACTAAATTAGTGACTACTAAGTCAAGCTATTAATGACTAGTGAAATATGACTAGCTATAAGATAGTGGTAATTTGCTACTATTAGTCACTGATTCAAAAATAGTCGTTTATAGCCTGATTTTAGTCATTTTTTTAGTCATTAATTTCTCATTTTTTACTAGTGATGGTTGTATGAAATTTTACATTTTAAGAGAATGAATAATTTGTATGTTTATTATTCTTAAATGTGGATGTTATTTTGGAATTGATACACATGGAGACTATGGGGCCCACTCAAGCTAGAATTCCTATGTTAAATGGCATCCTCCTCTTGTAATTTCGAATCTATGGGAAGTATAATGTTTTGGGATGGATTATAAGGTTAATATACTTGTCCATATACTTCATAGGTCTAATTTGGGATTAATTGTAACTTACATGGGAGAGAAATATCCAAATTGGAGTTTCATGGACACTTGGCTAGATTCCCCTTACATTTATGACATCTATGACACCAATGATGGAGATTCTATGACAGTTATTACACAAGTAATATTTGAAGGCTGAAATACTAACATACTGACATGTCAGGACTGAATAGAGAATCTTAGAGGTCGAATTTGGGAGTTGGAGAAGGCCAAGAGGCTCCTACTCAAATTTGGGAGAAGAGGGAAGGTGAAGAGAGAGGCCACATGGCATAGCATGAGAAGCCACACCAATTCGACTTGGATTTGGTTTATGGATGGATTTGGAAACTTATAATACTAATAATGTTTATAAAATACATGGATCAGCCATGATAAAAAGCTTTCACTCATTTGTGAATTGTGAGAGCTAGTGGATGACTAGTTTTCTTGCTTAAGCCAATTTCGAGGGTGAAATATTCCCCTCCTAGTTGCTGTTTGGAAAGGCCAATTAGGTATTTCATGGAGATTTAATGGAGTATTATTTTCAGGTGTAAGCTACAGGAAATCATGTGGATTCTTCTATTGCAGCACTCTCTCTCAACTATTTCCAGTTTTCACACCATATTCATGCAAATGGAGGGATTGCGCTTTGGGTGAGCTATTGATATATTTGGGGAAGATTATAATGCCAATTATATTATTTGATGATGTATATTCTCTTTATTTCACGTTCATAATACTCTCAGATCTAAATACCCAAAAGAATTCACGTAAAAATGTTGAACAATGAAGAAATAGTATCATTTCTACAATAACAACCAATTCTGCAGATCCACCCAATCCAACAAGTTGATCCTATGCCCCCAGTGAGTGTTGAAGTGTAGGATATTCAGAGTTACCTTGAAGGATGATATATCTCCTTCTACATATGTGTGTCTTTCCACCATTCCTACCAGTTTATGAGAAGCTGTTACAACCACCCAGCCATCTGTAAATATTTTTGAAACTTTATTTCCCCAACATTCCTTTCCCGAAATCAATTTATCCTATATTCTTTCTGCTACTAATTGTACAAATTTAGTATTATCAGTACCCATGCCTATTTATACCCCTTGTTCCACTATACCTATTTTTTCAACACCATTTGAGTCGACTTCCACATCCTCCCAAAATTACTCTTTAGTTTCTCAACTGATAGTTCTTCCATCTCCACTACTTCTTCCCAACCTACCACATCTGTCCCTACTTCCATATTTTCAACCCCTGCCTCTATTTTTTCCACAACTTTGACTAACATCCCTTCCTTCAAAATGCATATGCCTACCCCAAAAACTCCCCAAACTGCACCCATAGTTACAATCTCTGAGGGAACCATCTCAACCACAGAAGAGATGACTAACTTTGGTGAATATGTTGTTGTCTCCTTGGGACAATATTTTTGGAGTAGAAAAGAAAAGGTTGTTTTGAATAATGGATCCAAGAGATTAAGAGAAGGAACCTTGAATCATGGGTCAGTACCAAACCATATCATTTGGAAAAAGGCCTCCAGTGATCTCAAACAGGAAGCCTTAGAAACTGTAGCTGCCATGCAAGCTCTCATTGGGGAAAATTTTTATTCTGTTTCCTTGCTGAATAAAGAAGTGGAAGAAAAGGAGAAGGAATTGTAGAGGTCCAAACAGGACCAAGCACAAGCTAATGCACAACATCAACAAGAGCTGCAAAACCTGAAAGATGAATATGAAGAGAATCTCATACAAATGAAAGAACATAATAATACTCTCAAGCAGCAGGCTGAAGAACCAAAAGGGGTCAATGATGAACAAACTCAAAAGATAGCCGCCCTTGAGAAACAAATTAAGGACTTCCAACTTGCATCTGTCACTTCTTCTTTCTCCAAGTTTACAGAAGAAGAATGCAAACAACTAGATTACATAATTCATGATGATCTGTATCAAAGAATGATCAGCCTTTTTGAAGGATTCAACGAAATGCAAGAGACATATAATGCATTTGAGTGGCAATATGACATTCTCTATTATCACAAAAGCAGGATAAATGAAGCAACCATGGATTTTGATACGTTAGTTGAATGGAAAAGGTATATTAAGGATAAACCTAATAATTTTACAATTTTGGACAAAGGTAAACTTAAGAGGATCCAGGTTTCAATTGAGACATGGGAGAATGTTGTTAAAATTATTTTTCCATATAGATCTTCAAGCAATGAGTCCTGAATTATTACCGCGGTAAAAGGAGAATGAATATACACACTGAAAAAAACAAACCACACAGGAAATAGATGAGTATAGCTCAGACAATTACAATATCATTGTCATTCATTAAATCCGTTATTACAATAGTTTACATAGGAAGAATTCAAATGCATTAGGGAGAAATTCAAATCTACCAACTGCATCTGACTGTACCTAACTCACTAGCTAACTCATGGTGTCTCAATCAATATTGGAGTCCAAATATTAACTCCTATATGTCTAACCAACTAACACAATCAGTAATAACTAGTTAACTCGCTAGCTAAGTGATTATGACCTAACTAAAAGTAACTAGAAGCTAACTAAGATAAACTAGTTCCAACTCCAAATGACTGATGGAGGTTGGTGGTGGGACTCCCAGTGGATCCTAAAATGTAGGGATTGGTCTAAGAGGTTCCCAAACTTATGCATGCACATGCAGTAAGTGGCAGTTAACCTCTAGTAGTGTTCCCCACACTCTAGTAGTTGGTACATGTGGCCCCATTAGGCCAAGTGGACCCAATGGTACTAGTGGACCCAATTAATTAATTAAGACTCCTAAGTTAGGCTAAATAATCTAAATAGACAGTATGGTCAAGGTGGGATTAATAATCCTAACACCCCCCTTGAATCCTAACTTGGACAACTGTGGGACCTGGAAACAAGGCCATAAGTCACCCAAATACAATCTAAAAGACATTAATTCTGCTTAATACAACTAAGGAAATAGGAGAAAACCTCATGGGAAACCCGTCCCCCCCTCAAGATAAGCAAAAATCAGGAAATATAAGTTAAAAACTTGCAAAATATTTTGCTACAATTTGCAGCAGTAATGAAGTATTCTGGTTCTTCTATGCAGTAGCATCCTAAATCTATGCATGTGAACCTCTGAATCCAAAAAAATGCTTATGTCTGGAGGAATCTTCCTCTTTGGAAGAATAATAATGTACTCAACTGAATCAGAAATATAAACAGTTGCATGGTGAAAACTAGACCCATGTAGAGTAGTTGAAATCAACTAATGAGAGAGAAAAAGTTCTTGAGAATTCGAACCATGTGGGGAACAACCAAGAGACTGATATATGGCAGCCTTGAACTGCAATCCATTTGAGGTATAATCATCCCCAAGTGTTAGGAGCAAGTGTCCAGGAGGATGGAAAATGTCTCCAACTTTACTAGTTATGTGAGGAGATGAGCATGTGATCAAAAAGATAGGTAGAGAATCCCTGGGACTGTGGAGAGTGAATTCTTGAGATCCATAATCTGGTATAGCTTTAGAAATATCCAATAATTCACAAAATCTAATATCAGCAATCTCATAAGAGAAATCTAACATCAAATCCTCCGAAGCAAAATCGAAGGAGACTTGCGGTGCTTGATTCGTCACACCAAAATTGATGAAACCAGTTACAAGAAATACTGTAAGCTCTTGAATCTTAAAACCTGAACCAAATATTATCATATCAGAAAATAAACCAGATCCAAATAGTTTCATATCAGATCAAAAACTTTACTCCACTGAGAAGGTAGATGCACAATTTTGTCCTTCTTCAAAATTCTAAATATTGGTGCATGCAATCATGTAGGAATTTGATGGAAGCTCAATATCAATGAGATTCAGTCTATCACTTCTAAAATATGAAATTATTTCTAAAATATCCAAATATTTACAAAATATAATATCAGAAAACTTGTGAGAGAAAACTGACATCAAATCCCCAACAAAAAATTTGAAAGAGATTTTTGGTACTTGATTCTTCACACCAAAATTGATGAGAACAACTACAAGCAGTACTGAAAGCTCTTGACCCCTAGAACCAAGCAATCTTATATCATATCCAAATAATATCATATCATATCCAAATAGGTTCATATCATATCCAAGAGTGTGCTCCACCGAGATGGTAGATGCATAGTTTTCTCCTTCTTCAAAACCCTGAGTATCGGTGAATGCAATCGTGTAGGAATTTGTTGAAAGATATAGATCAATGAGAGTGAATGGATCAATCCTACAATCTGATATTATTTACAAAATATCCAAAGAATTACTTATTTGCACACCAGAAACATCATTAGAGACAGAGAAATAAAATTCCTCTCCCTTTCCTGGAGCAATCACTGGTAAACTATTCACATAATTTATAATAGAAGAATCACTAGAGAATTTTTGCATAGAATGGAAGGAGTGTTTTTCTTCAATAACATAGATTTGAATTTCTTCTTCTGGATCAGCCATATGAGAAGATGAGATATCATAGATCTCATAAATTTTCGAAGCAGCAGGAGGAGTCACTCCAAGGATACTTTCTTCAATTCGAATTTACAGTGTGGAAGATTATGCTTCTTCTTCATCTTGAACAACTTCATCAGAGAGACTATAGACCGACACTTTTGAATAAAGAACTTCTATGCTTTTGAATGTGCTCTCCAAATTTCTATAATAATCCTCATTGTGCTTCCCAAAGGTTCTGTCCATTTTTGTCCATAGATCATTTGGGTATTCTGAAAAATCAATAAGGTAGCGCAAGATTGGAGAAAAGGCCTCAGATATTGTTCCATAAGCTCTATCACCGTCATTTATCCAGCCATTGTCATATTCATAAGACTCTTTACCAAGTCCAATAGATACCTCGTAGAGACCTTGTCTCTTTAGAGATGGAATCATCTTCAACTTCCATTCTGAATATCTTGTGGATGGAGTAAGAAGAGGAAATGATAATATCGAATCCATATGAAGTTGAACCTGCAAAATATCACTGCAAAGCCAAAATTGTTCGAACTATTTTAGAATCAATACTTCCCTCTCGAAAATAACACTTTCTTAGGGTCTGTCACGTCTGCACTACCACTCTAAATAAATTCAGTGGAAGCAAGGCACTCTTTGTGGCACTTCTATGGAAACCAAGTTGCTTCCGGTATTCAATGGAGAGTAGAAATACATGCATCTTTCATGAAATTGCTCTGATACTATGTTAAAATTGTTGTTCCGTATAGATCTTCAAGCAATGAGTCTTGAATTACTATTGTAGTAAAAGGAGAATGAAGATACACACTGAACAAAACAAAACACACAGGAAACAGATGAGTATAGCTCAGATAATTACAATATCATTGTCATTCATTAAGTTCGGTGTTACAATAGTTTACATAGGAAGAATTTGAATGCATTAGGGAGAAATTCGAATCTGCAAACTGGATCTGATTGTAGCTAACTGACTAGCTAACTCATGGTGTCTCAATCAATATCAAAGTCCAAATATTAACTCCCATATGTCTAACCAACTAACACAATCAGTAATAACTAGTTAACTCAGTCTAACTGAGGTGGTAGGTGGGAAAAGGTGCTTACTCCACATGCAACCATGCATTATCCATGCATAACTAGTGCTATCTAACTGATTGTGATCTAACTAAAAGTAACTGGAAGCTAACTAAACTCAACTAGTTCCAACTCCAACTGACTAATGGAAGTTAGTGCCGAGACTCCCAGTGGCTCCTAAAATGAAGGGATTGGTCTAGAAGGCACGCAAATTGATGCATGCACATGCAGTAAGTGGAAGTTAACCTATAGCAGTGTTCCCCACACTCTAGTAATTGGTACATGTGGCCCCATTCGGGCAAGTGGACCCAATGGTACTAGTGGACCCAATTAATTAATTAATACTCCTAAGTTATGCTAAATAATCTAAATACATAGTATGGTCAAGGGAGGATTAATAATCCCAACAAATGTATGTGACCTAGTAGAATCCATCTTTAGGGATAGACAATTCGCCTCTAAGAAAAGGTGGTTTGACTCGGAAAACTTGCTTTGTTTTCTAGATATTCCATTATTAGATCACATTGATGAGGCCATTCCTATGAAGCTAAAGATGGAATAGATTGAAAAAGACATTTCTAAATCCAAGGAGCAGATCCAAGTCATCAATCGGCTTCACTTGGACTAGACTAAGGAATGTATCTAGGCACCTCTCACCTCATAGATGAATATTGACCTTTTACTTTGAGAATGGGGAAAGGTTAAGAAGAGAGAAATCAGATCTTTGATTTGTAAAACTGCATTGCATTTGGAACATGCATAATATCAAGACATGCATGATTTATTGGATGCATTTTCCAAGTGGTATTCTTCCCTTGCCAAATCCTAAACTAGATATTTTGTAATCATGTATCTTGGGAATATCTTTCTCTTTTGTAAACTATTGTAATAATTATTTAAACTAAAGGATGTTTCCCAAGAGGGGGGCTCACGGGTGTAATTCTAGGAGGACCATGGGAGAAGGAATTACCAAAGACATACAAGGGACGTTATGTAATTTTGGCAAGATTGTGATTTTTTTACAGTTTTAATAAAAGTTACAGTTTCTTATGTTATGTTTTCTGGTTATTAATAAAATTTCTTTCGTGGATTTTAGTCATTCTTCTATCTTTCTGAAAGAAGGATCACAAGTTTCTTATTTCTTAAACATGCTAACTTATGTATTTATGTTTCACTACAATCTTAACATGTCGAATATGCATTGAATAAATGTTTTTATTTTATTCATATTTCATTTTGTGCAACTAATGAACAATCACTTATGCCGAGTAGTAATTTTTCAATTGGTATTATCTGATAGAGAAATTTTTGCAAGTATAATACTTTGAATAATGCATTGCAATTTTCATTGTTTAGTTTTATTTGAATTTTATTGAAGGGAAGAAACTTGATCTATATGCTTATATGTTGGCTTATCATTTCCGTGTCATCAATTATTGATCATAATTGTTCTACTTAAAATCATTCACAATTATTGTCTCAGTTTGCTCAGACAGTTTATTTTAGTATCCAGTTACTTCAAGCCTTTCTCAAATGTTCCTTATAGGAAGAAAAGATCTATTCAATCTGAAAACCATTGTTCTAGTGGAGGCCTTGTATCCATAGTAGTTAGTCATCCCAAACAACTCGAGGATAGACTCATCTCTATGTGGGATCGATTTGAATCCTTTCTGGTTGGACTATCTCCTTGTGTTGATTGAATGTAGATTATATAGCAACCTACAAGCCTGGGCCAACAACAAATAGCACTAGAATGAGGGCCATAGTTAAACATGTCAATACAAAACAAAAGTAAACCTACTCCTCCATGATCACCAATTATCACAAGAAGCCATATCGAAGCTTCTATGTCTACAACTAAGCCTGTAGAAATTCATACTACAGTCCCTATTACCCACATATTGGAACAAGTCAACAGAAGACCATAATCCTCTTTGTATCACCAACTAGGGGAACCTTCACCCTCGAATAGTTGAGAAAATATACACCATATATAACTGCCATGGTAGATCATAGGACTAAAGAAACTTGAAACCTCATAGATGTTTTTTCCTTATCTCTTTCAACTAATAAATTTCCAGTTAATACAAGCACTCAAAACACTACCGAACAAGGAGAAACTCCTTATATCTAAATAGATCAATTGTTTGAGAAGAAGGAACAACCTCAAACAAATCCCCATCCCAACATCCATTCTGGTGGAACACCGACCACACCACCTACTTCATCTTCATCACCATATGAGGATTCCTCATATAGTAAAACATATTCAAGCCCTTCTCGTCTGAAGAAGCACCAACATATGAGAAACTAAATAGACCCTGAATAGACTAGGATGCAGTCTTTGTCCCTGGGGAACAACACAAATTTCCCAAGAATCATGAGAAGTGGATCCAAAAGTTTAATCCAGATGATAAATCCCTTGCTAAGGATCATATTAAGACATTTATGAAAGCCATTAGGTTAAGAAATGTATTACATGAGGATGTGGTGTGCATATTGTTCCCTTATTCCTTTGAAGGACAGGCTTCCACTTGGTACTTCTCCTTGGAGTCTGGGACTATCAATTCATGGGATGAGTTCGAAAAATTGTTTCTCCAAAAGTTTGGGGATGAAAGTACCCCTGAATATCTTGTCATGGATCTATCCTATTTGAGGAAAAAGGGAAAAGAGAGAATCAAGGAATTTATCTAGATGTTTTCCTGTTTTAAAAACAAGATCCCTACCAATGTTCTTCCCGCGGAAGAATTGTTGGTAGCTTATTACATTAAGGATTTACCTAATCCAATCGCTATCTGGGTTAAAAGGGCTCACAAAAATACTTTGCAAGAATATTTTTTATATCTTATCTTAGTAGATAAAGACATTTTCTTCCTAAAGGATAATCCTAATGTCCAGGAAGACCAACCTTCTACATCCAGAAGGAGGAAAGAAAACTTTCCCAAAGCCATACCCAAAAAGAAAGAATATTATGACATGGAAAACATGAAGAAGCTATTGAAAAATATTTCAAGTGACATGGTATATATCAAGAGAACCAATAATGTAAATCAGGTAAATAATAGAGGTTTGGAAAGGCCATTATTTGGGAGACCTTACCAGCGTCCTCAAAATCAACTTCCTTCGAACCCTGAAGAAACACTGACTTTTGATGAGATTTAATCCATTTTTAAGGCCTTAACTTATGGACCTGAAATTACCCATGATGACAGCAGAGACAGTTCATAAGGAGCTATAGATTCCATACCTCCTGATGAACAACAAGATCAACACTTGAACACTATTATTTTTTTTTAGAACTACCAATGGAAGAGGAAGAAGATGAATATGAAGCCATATTTGATCTAAACAATTCCTATAATACCAAGAGAAAGGGTCAAACATCGTAGTAAAATACACCATTGACATCCACTCCAAATGCAGGTAAAGCAACAACACCGAAAGAAAAGGTAATTCCTGAAATAGAATACAATTTAATTGACGATCTAAGAAAGGATAAAGCTAATATTTCATTTTTTGAACTTTTGAAAATACCCTTTATGAGGGAAAATTTACCTAAAAGTATGATTTTGAATAAAAAAAGAGAAGTTAACAACAATAATTTATAAATTTGTGCAAATCGTGATAGTCAGAAGCCTAGTATGAAAAGGGTCCCCCCTTTCCTACTCACTTTTGAAATGATCAATAGGAATGCACATAATTGTATGATTGATTCAAGAACATCATCTAATGTCATGCCAGTATCTATATTTAGGAAATTAAGTGCAGCTTGGGAACCCTGTCCCGGCCAAATAGTTCAATTGGACAAATCAAGGGTTAAGGTGGTAGGTGAACTAAAGAATGTCCTTTTGACATTATCTATGGACCCTAGGATACATCAAACAATAGACATTCCTGTCACAGATATCCCTAAGACTTATGGCATGTGGTTGAGAAGAGAATATTAAAGGATACTTTGCTACTGACTGGTCACATTTGTGGCTTCCTAATAATTCCAGAGGCCAAATCCGATCAAAATTCTAAGGGAACCGTTTATGAAGCAAATAGTCACATATCTCAACGATTCTAGTGAACCTACAGCTTTCTTTAGCTCAACTATAGAACATTATACCTTTGACTCTTTCTTTGGGAGTTTTCCTGTTGATTCCTCCACCACTGAGGATGTTGATAATTTGTCTGAAATCAATAATTGTACAGTTGTTCCATTTACTGTAGATATTGTCAATAATGTAAATAATGTTAATACAAATCTTAGGTTAGATTTATCTTCTTGGAATTTGTTTTTTGATGGATCTAAATCCAAGGATGGTGCTGGTGCAGGTTGTGTATTGATTGATCCAAAAGGAACCAAATTGATGGTTTCCTGCCAACTTGAATTTGAATGCACAAACAATATTATTGAATATGAGGCTCTTATGCAAGGACTCACGAAAGTGATAGATCTAAGAGCACAAGTGATAGAATGCTACGATGATTTTGAGATCATAGCCAAGCAAGTTATAAGGAACAAGATCTGTTTCTTATCCCCTCATTTTGTAAATTATTAGAAAAATATTAGGGACATGACTACTTCCTTCAAATATTTTAATATTAAATTTGTCCCTAGATCACAGAACTTTGATGCAGATCATTTAGCCAATACTACATCCAGGCTCATTCCACCAGAAGGTTTGTCCCCTGATATTTTTTCCATTGAGTTTATGTACAGACCCTCTATCCTAGATAATGTGACAAGTTGGAAATTTATTTTATGATGACCTTCATATTTTAGACTTCTTAACAACCTAGGATACATTTAAGCATGTAGCCATAGATGAGGATGAACATGATAAGTTTTTATCTGACCGCAGTTTTCCTTCCAACCTGATCCCCAACTCAGCTATCAATCTGAAGAAGTACTGTGACCTGTAGGATAAATTTAAAGGTAATCCTAACTGCAAAACACACAGTTCTTCTCTAAATTTTAAAACCATCAATATTGGAAATGAGCAAAACCCTCAACTCATCAACATAGGGGTTAGTTGTTCCCTAGAGAAAGAAAGGGATTTAGTTAAACTCTATAGAGAATTCAAAGATGTGTTTTCATGGACTTATGATGATTTGAAAACCTTTGACTCCTCTATCATGCAACACAATAGACCTTTAAATATTGACATAAAACCATATCAACAAAAGTTGAGGAAGATGCATCCCAGTATTGAACCATACATTAAAACGTAACTTGAGAAACTCTTAAAATCCAAGATCATTTTCCAAGTTCGACACACACAGTGGATCTCTAACTTAGTCCCCTTATGCAAGAAGAATGGTGAAATAAGACTGTGTGTAGAATTCCACAATTTAAATAGAGGATTCGAGAAAGACAATTACCATGTTGCTTTAATGGAGCAAACATTGCAAAGAGTTTCGGGTTCGGAAATGTTTTCCCTGTTAGATGGGTTTTTCGGTTATAATCCAGTTTTGGTCACATCCTCTAATCAACTTAAGACCTCTTTCAGAACACCTTGGGGAACATTTTCTTACAGGAGAATGCATTTTGGACTGATCAAATCTTGCACAACATTCCAAAGAGATATGGAAATAGATTTTAGAGATTTGATGCAAAATTTTGTTGTTTTTTTATTTCGATGGCATAACAATTTATTCCAAGAAATGACATGATTATCTATTTGCATTGAGACAGGTTTTCGAAAGATGTAGAAAGTATGGGATTTCACTGAATTCGAAGAAATCAATTTTTGCAGTCATAGTAGTTAAGCTTCTAGGATTTATTGTTTCCAAATATGGAATGATGATTGACCATGAAAGGATAGATGCTATTTCAAAAATTGGATTCTTGAGTTCGAATAAAGCCATGCAATCTTTTCTTGGTAAGATAAATTTTGTTAGGAGATTTGTACCAAACTTTACACAGATTGTTAGGCCACTACAAGATCTAATTAAAAATTATGTTTTATTTAAATGGTTTAACATTCCAAAGGATGCATTTATCAAGATTAGGAAGGCTATAATGGATACTCCTACATTAATGTCCCCATATTTTGACAAAGATTTTAGTTTGTACACATTTGTTACTGATTCTCCTTATGCTGTTGCTTTGACTCAGAAACATGGAGAGGATGCAGATATCCCTATTTCATTTATGAGCTCCACATTCAAAGGGGCCAAATTAAAATATACTCAGATTGATAAACAAGGCTATGCTGCCTATAAATCTGTTAAACATTTTAGGCCTTACTTGTTGAAATCTAAAACAAAAGTGATTGTCCCATATGCAACTATAAGAAATGTTTTGGTTCAGAAGGACTTAGGAGAGAAATGAGCTCACTATATGACTGCACTTCAGGAAGATGATTTGAAGATTAGGCCTTCCAATATTGTCAGAGGGAAAGGGTTATGTTTTCTAGCAACCCAATCCAACGAACAATAGCAAGAACAACAGTGGATTCAAGACGAAGATATGTCTATAGACACAGTTGATGTTATTTCTTCTCCAACTTCCAAATGGTATGATGATATTAGGTTTTATATTACTCATGGGTATGCTCCTCCAACCCTGTATTTTAAAAGGTGTAGGAGTTTGAGTTTAAAAGTAGCACCTTACCAATTCATTGATAATGTGATCTTCTGAAGGAATTATGATGGTTTCTTTCTTAGGTGTTTAGAAAAAATACAATCTGATAATCTTCTATTTGAAATGCATGTAGGCCTGCAGGAGGACATTTTTCAGGTGAAACAACAACACATAAGGTTTTGAGAGCTGCTTACTACTGACCTACATTGTTTAAATATGAACATATATTCGTCAGAAAGTGTGAAACCTACTAGAGGTGTGCGGGTAAGGGAAAGAATCCATCCATTCACCTCCATCATGTTACTGTCCAGATTCCATTTCAACAATGGGGAATGGATTTTTTTGGTCCCATTACTCCTCCCTCTTCATTGCATCATAAGTGCATCTGAGCTGCAACAGTTTATTTTACTAGGTGGGTAGAAGAAATTCCCCTCATAGTTGCTAATACAAACTCAATTGTATATTTTTTAGAGAGTAATATTGCCACCAGGTTCAGAGTCCCTGAGTCTCTGGTATTTTATAATGCATCATATTTTAATTCTGTTTATCTTACACAATGTTCCCTTGAAAAAGGGATCAAAGTGAAGTATTATGCAAACAATTACCCATAGGGAAATCGCTTAGCAAAATATTCCAATGAAAATATGATCAACAGATTAAATAAAATGGTGGCTATAAACCAAAAGGACTGTCACGCTAAGCTCTTCGATGCCCTATGGGAAGATCGAATCACTCCTAAAATTTCCAACAGAAACTCTCCTTACTGCCTTTTTTATGGAAAGGAATTTGTCCTAGAATCAAACCTTCTTCTCCCATCATTGCAGATAGCACAATATCTCTCACAAGATGATGGATCCTCTCCTCTTCATAATAGAATTGACACATTTCTTAAACTGGAAGGAGAGAGAGAAATATATAAACAAGTTGTATCAATATCAACAACTGGTTAAGAGGTGGTTTGATGAGAAGTATTCGACTGACTGTGACTTTAAGGTTGGGGATCCAGTACTGAAATGGGGAAAACCCCACATAGAAAAGAATGACTACACCAAGTTTCAATGTCTGTGGTTAGGGCCATTCACTATTACAGAAAATATTGGCCCTGGTACTATCTAGTTATAAACATTGGAAGGTTTCTCTAAGACCTATCTATTGAACATCCAACTCCTCAAAAATTACTTTGTTTGAGGTGAGATTTTCTTATCTGTACATAGGTGTGTTCTTTGATTGGTTTTGATGGTTTATTTTATTTTTAATTTAGTTTTCTTTTATTTTTATTTTCACAAAACATAGTATTGACACAGCTATTGGTTTCAGTTGGTAGTCAGTTTTCCTTCAATATTTCTAACTACGGTATTTCAAGTTTGATATGTCAGAAAACCTTTACTCAGTTTATATCTAAAATGGTGCCTTCATGGGAATACAATCCAAGATCTATGTCAATTCTTCAAAATTGAGTCTTTCCTTCCTAGAATCACTATCTTTACAAACCCTCATAATGATGATCGAATATTTAGGAGTAGTTTGGCATTCCTTTCAGGTACCTCATTGGTGATTGGAAATAAATCTATGTAGCCTCCTTAACCTTTGTTCTTTTCCTGATGTCACCTAGGTCACCTTGAAGATGAATAAAAGTCACTTAGATATGTGTAAATTGAAAGATATGGGGTCTTATTACATTCCATCCCATCATGTTCATAAAAATTCCCAGTGAATGTGATTACCACCAGATGTGTTAGACCAGTAATCCACCCTGAGTACCATAGTTTAGACCTTAGGGTATTTCATTTTGTTTTTTGCATTGATATCTATGGTTTAGACTTAGGGAAAGTGGTCGATCAATTTAACTGGTTATTTTGGACGATTCACACACACACACACACAAGTTCTCTACCTTGGTCAAACTGAAGCATGTGCGCCCTCATTAACGACCCTTGGTCTCTTGGAGTGCTCCCCTTCCTCTTTTTTAGGGATTTTCTTTGACTAGGAGAGCTAGTGATGTTTTTAGACCATTTTGGACCTTCTTGTGCATTTATTATTCACCTTGAGCCACTCCCACGCCTATGTTTTCTAACCCAAGCCTATCATAGACCCATTTATTCTCCATCATGCCTCACCAATGTTCACACTAGGTTTCGTGAGCATTTTGGGTTATTCGAGAGCTAATTGAAATGGGAGGTGAAGGTTAAATCTAGTGATGACCCATGTACACTTCCAAATGGCTTCCTAAGCCTCGTGATTTTATCTATTGTTGTGTATAACTGATATAAACATAGTTACATTTTAGACAGTGATAATAATATCATTTATTGGGCTCACATGTGTATGCAATTTTACTCTTTCAAGCTTTTTGTGCTTGTTTTGAAAACTAGTTCGAATTGTGAGAGTTTCTTGCGCTCCTAGATCTAGCTATGAATCAATAATCACATGGTATCAGAGCTAATTTGAGTTCAATATCAATACATAGTGTTTGAGATGTAGATTCAGGGATTTTCCAGAGAGATTCAAGTGTTTTCCATTGCAGGTACATTTCAGCAGTTTGTCACTAAGAGCAAAAGCACAAATGGAGTAGACTCATGTCTTGGTGAAACCATTCAACTAATTTGAATAGAAGTATGAAATGGTTATCCATCTGGGGGAGAGAGGAATATATAGGGTGACCATGGGGACATAAATTGAACCAAAATCATTTGTTGCAAAGTCGAATTTATTCAATAAACTTGATGAAGCATTTGGAATTATTTGTCTCAACATTTAGAGAGACTTGCTATTTCATGTAGACAGTTTTACCACTCCAAATGAAATATGGATGAAGTTGGAAGCTTTGTTTGGAAATACTGGTGAAATGAGGGGTCACTAACTCAAAAATGAGCTCATATCTTTGAGTCCTACTCATTTTGAGGCAATCTAGAATTTCTTCACCAAAATCAAGTCATTGTTCCTTCAACTCAAGCAATGTGGCATATAAAGTAAGGAGGAGAAACTCATTATGTCAATACTTTGAAAGCTAGGTCCAGAGTACTCTGTATTTGTAAGCACATTTCACTCTACCAAGCTAACAACTTGAAACTGGCACATTCCTACATTGGCCGAGTTTATGGAGTCATTGAATCAAGAGAAAGATAAGCTAGTGCAGATGGGTACCATCAATTCTAGCAAAGACGATGATCTTACTGCAGGATTTTCAAATGCATACAAAGGAAAACATAAATCCAAGGATTCGAAACAACCAGAAAAGAGGAAGCGAAACAGACCCAAATCTAATAATGGTGGTTCGAATCCTTGCAAGGAAAAGGACAAGAAGAACAAGGAGAAGATCAAATGCACCTATTGCCACAAGTGATGGAATCCAGTGAGTGGATGCATGAATAAAACCATTGATATTATGGCACAGCTGTTGGAGAAGAAAAGAATCCCAGTCCCAGAGGGCGCAAGGAATAAGGATGGAAGTTCAGGCTCAGACAACAAAGATAGGTGCCATGTTTTGGTTGTTGTCTCTTCAGATTCTTCATCCTTTATTGTTGATTTGGGAGAATCAAGGCACATGGACTCTGTCAAATACTTCTTCACATCCATGTATTTAGACAGTGTCCCAACTATTTGAATAGGTGATGATTCAGAGATCCGATCCAAGGGGATTGGCAGGATCGATCTTGAAGATGGATATTTCAACAATGTCCTGTTTGTACCAAACTTGGCAGTGAACCTACTGTCAGTTTACCAAATGAAACACACCGGTGAAGCCAAGAGAGCAAAATTTAATCCATATGTGGTTGAGATATCTGAAATCTCCTCCAACAAGGTGGTGCCATTGGGATATGCTAATAATCAAGATAGGATGTACAAATTATCTCATTTTCTTCCCAACTCAAGAGGGAAAGCGCTCTTATCTCATGCCAATGAAACCAACAAGTTGTGGCATGAGAGGTTCAACCATATGAAATATAGATACCTCCAGTCACTGAGAAATTATGGAATTGTGGAAGGGATTCCTCCTATGAAGACCTCCAATGGTGCATGCATTGGTTGTGTGGTGGGAAAACATCCAGGGTGCAATTATGAGAAATGGAAAGTAAGGAGAGCTACATAAGTGCTTGGTTTGGTGCATTCATATCTTATTGGACCTCTTCCCACAACCTCCTATGGAGGTTCAAGGTATGTTCTCACTTTCATAGATGATTTATCAAGGTTCTGTTGGGTCTATTTCCTCAAGATCAAATATGAAGTCTTTGAGACTCTAAAGATTTAGAAGGCCCTGGTTGAGAATCAATGTGGGAACAAGATCAAAATAATTTGTACTGATAATGGTAAAGAGTATGTGAAAAATAATTTTCATCACCTCTGTGAAGAATGTGGCATCCAAATGCAGCATTCGATCCCCTACGCACCACAACAAAATTGTGTGACTGAGAGGAAGAACATGGCACTCAAGGAAATGGAAAAATGTATGATTGAAGCTAAGGATTTGAGTCCTAATATATGGGATGAATCCATTAAATGTGATACATACATTCCGAACATATCTCTTCACAAATCAACAGATGGGAAGACACCATACAAGGCTTGGTTTGGTCACAAGCCAAATATTTCACATTTCAAAAATTTTGGCTCAAGGGCTTGGGTTAGGATAACTCCAGAAAAGAGAAAGGCCTTGCAGCCACAAAGAAAGGAGTGCATCATGGTTGTTTATTCTAAATATACAAAGGTATACAAGCTCTTTGATTCCTCAACCCAAAATACTTTCATATAAAGAATTGTGCAATTTGAAGAAGTCATTCCATATTTTGAACTAGCATCGGGGGAATTCTCTTCTCCTCAACACCAAGATGATGTAAGTGATGATTCCCTTTCTGATATTTCTTATTGTGATATGGATGAAGATGATGTTTCTAAACATGAATCCCCCACTTGGCCCAAGCGAGATGAGAAAACTCTCGAAGTTGTTGGGGATTTAGCAGGCAATCCACTAGATCATAGGAGGACTAGATCTCAATTTTAGAGTGGTTATTTTGAGAATGAGTTGAGTCTTGCTGAGAATTGATTCATGATGGCTGGAACTTATCCACAGTAATTTCAGGAAGCATCAATTTACCCAATTTGGAAAACAACCATGAAAGAAGACTTCAACTCTCTACATGAAAATGAGACTTGGGAATTGGTTCCCTTTCCTTCCAAGAGGAAGATAGTGCAATGCAAATGGGTCGATAGGACCAAAATTGTTGCTGATGGGTATGATATAAATTATAATTCCAATTTGGTTTCCAACGGCTTCTATTGAGTCTAAGGAGTGGACTATTCAGATACATTTGCATTGGTTGCAAAGATGGACTCCAACAAGGGTGCATCCATGGAGCTGGGTTACACTTTTTGGCAAGGCACTTTTCGAAAAAACACAGAAACGTACCTCAATCGAGCAATTTTTAAACCCTTGATCGAGGTCATAACACATCGATTGATGGTTTAACAAGCGTTCAATCAAGGTTTTCTTAAACCCTTGATCGAGGTGTTAAAACCTCGATCGAGGGTTTATCATAACCTCGATCTAGGTTTTAAGAAAACCTCGATCTAATTTTTAAGAAAACCTCGATCTAGGTTTTAAGAAAACCTCGATATAGGTTTTAAGACCTCGATATAAGTTTTAAAAAACCCTCAATCTAGGTTTTAAGACCTCGATTGAGGTCCTTGTGCAGCAAAATTATAAAAATAGGTTTTAACAGTAGCTCGATCGAGGGTTTATTAGACCCTCAAATGAGGGTCTAATAAACCATCGAACAAGGGTCTAATAAACCCTCAAATGACAGTCTAATAAAACATCGATCAATCTACTATTAAAACCTCGATTGACGTATTTGAATACCTCGATCGAGGGCTTGAAAAATAGAGAATTAGCTGTCTTACAGGAAAATCAATATTTCTCTGTGTCTTCTAGTGGTGTAAACCTTGCCATTCATGCAACATAACTGAGCGAATTTTATACTGATAGATTCCTCACCAAATACTTTATCCATTAAGGTATCATGCATGCATTTTGGAAATCATATGGGTTTTTTTTTAATTAGTTCTAAAACTTACACTTAGAAAACCTGACAACAACTTCGAAGCAGCTCAAAGAAAAATCCACAGGGTATAAAATACACATCCAAAAATTTCTTTAAAATGCACAGGCCACACATCAACATGTCCTCTTCAAAAGGGTATCTTTGGTTTTTCAATTTTTGAAAATAGTGAAAAAAAGCTGGGATGGACACACGTGTATAAAATGATGTTGAAATCAGATGTGATCCCTTTCAAAAAATAATAAATAATTCTATATCACGAAATAAATTAACAAAAAAATATGTAAAACACAGTGTATTTTGTGTAGATCATGCTCATATATATATTTAACTTGATTTTTCCACTCTTCCTCATATCTCTATTGTAACTCTACTAATTCATTTCTTTGGAAACTTTAGGAACCTTCAAACCATGTGTCCATAGCTATGAAATTTGTAACCCCAAACTTGAAGTTGTGGTAGTTCAAATCCCTGATTTCCTTAATGATACCCACAAGAGGTCCGTACATGTGTCATGATATGCTGAATAGGTGTCTGGAAGTCCATGATATGATGAACAGGTGTCTGGAAGTTTCCTAGCATCATCGAATACAATGGGCCATGTTCTGCCATCAATCGACCATGCTTCTCTATGATTTTCGATTCCTGCAGCACTCTAGTGTATAGAGTTTGGATTTTGCGTTGTGGGAATACCTCAACATGAAAGATTGGACAAACAAGATCAAAATAAAAGTTAGAATTTGGATGTAAACATTGGAATAAACTTAACTTCGTATTTGAAGACTTTGAAAATAAATATAATACTTAATAAGCCACTCAGTAAAAACCTAAGAAAAGATAAAATAAATTAAAATAAAAACTATAACATAAAAAATAAAAAGACCTTCAAAATCATTAAAATCTAAAATAAGATAAAATGAGACATAAATAAGGAACAAAAATTTGAGAAAAAACATATAAAGACTGGGTACAATTTGACTCTTAACATCTGGCTCCTACTCAGGGATGAAAGCCTCCTTGTGAGGTTTCAAGGACCTGTAGACCAGTGCCTTATGCAATCTAAACTGAAACTTCCCTGTTATTCTGCAAACTTCCCTTGGGCAATTGGAGTCTTTATTCCACCTATATCACGCTGGTATGTACAATGAATGAAAGTTCTTTAGCCTTCAGTAACTGTAAAAATGTTTGAGGAATCATCCATTCACTGGATTTGGACAATTCTTTACCTTCCAAAGTCTACATTATGAAGGTATTATTTTCCAAAATCTTTGAAATTATAAAAGGACCCAGCCATAAATTATCAAATTTTCCATGCTTACCCTTCTGATCTCTTCTGGCATCCCATCTGAGCACCATATCTCCAAAAGAAAAAGTATCTTCCTTTACCTTCCTGTCAAATATTTCCTTAATCATTTTCCTGTAAGCTTGATCTTTTTCAACTAGGGCTTCACATTCATGATGCAATTCAATCAATGAGAAAAATCTTATTTGAATATCATTAGGCTCTTCCTAACTATCCTGAAAAAAATGATTACTGGAATACCTAATTGGATTGGAAATATAGTATCAGTACCATACACCAACTAAAAAGGAGACAAACCTATTGCTTTCTTGGTGGTTATTCTATCTGCCCATAGTGCATACTTCAACATTGAATCCCAAGATCTCTTGTTCTGATTTAACAATTTTTTAATGTTCTAGATGATATTTTTGTTAGTTGATTCTTCCAATCCATTCCCCTATGGGTCATAGGATGTAGAATGCTTTAGAATAAATCCATTTTGCTTGCAAAAATTAACCATGGCCTTAGACTTAAAATCCTGAGCATTTTTAGTCAACAACTTCTTAGGACAACCAAATCTACCCAAAATATTTTCTTGAATGAAGTTGATGATTACCTTATCAGTTACATTCCTTGTAGGAATGGACTCCACCCACTTTGTGAAAAAATCAGTAGTTGTAAGTATCCATTTGTGTTTCCCAGAAGAACAAGGATTTATCTCGCCTATAAAATCCAGACCCCACTGCTGAAAGGGGGCATTTACCACAATAGGTTTCAAAGGTAAGGATACAAGTTTCAGTTTTCCAGCAAATTTTTGACACTAAATACAAGCCATGACCTGCTGATAAACATCAAAAAACAAATATGCTTAGTAGTATCTGGATCTTATAATTTTATAGGCTGTGGCTTTCCAATATTTATGACCTCCACAGGCACCTTCATGTAATTCTGAAATGACCTCTTCAGTTTCTGGTTTCTCCAAACACCTTAGTAGCACTCCCCCTGGATATTTCCAATGTAGATCCTGACTTATTAGACAATATTTGGTGGCATTAAATTTTAATGATCTAGCTTCCTTCTTATCCAAATGAGCAGGGCACTGCAAATGCAATAAAAATGAACTATATCAGCATACCATTCAGATTCTGCATACTTATCCATGATCTGTTCTATATTTTTCCTTGTTTGCAACTCCTCTTGTATTGGTTGATTTGCTATTAAATGAAGACCAAGGGCTTCACAATTTGAATCTTCACTAGACCCTGTCCTTTTACAAGCTTGGTGGGTTTAATATCCACATCATATTCCATTATTTTTGCAATCCATATCGCCCTCTTTCCTTCACTATCTGGCTGAGTTAGAATTTATTTAATAGTAGCATTAGGTACATAGGCAATAATCTTCGAATGCAGAATATAGATCCTAAATAACTTCAAGGCTTTGACCAGCGCATATGCTTGTTTCTTTAGCGTACTGTATTTTAATTCTGAATATCTAAGAGTTTTTCTAAATAAGTTTATAGGTTGTTCTAATCCATCTGCATTTTTTTGTAATAGAATAGCAGTTGTAGTGTCCTGCGATGCAAAAGAGAAAGTCAAAAAGTCTTTTGAAAATTTTGGGCTTACCAGCACTAGTGTTTCTGTAAGGTCTTGTTTGATCTTCTCAAATGAGTCTCTGGCTTCTGCTGTCCACTTTACCTCCTGGTCTTGGTCAACCACTGAATTAGAAAAATCTCCAATTAACTCCAAAATTATTTTGATTTCCAAATCATCTTCAAAAACTCTCCACTGTCTCATATTGTCTGGTATAGAAGGCCTATATTTGACTTCAATTGGGTATTTTAACTCAGTCTGTTTTGGATTTTTGAAGTGTGTGGCTGCCAAAGCAAGTGAATCTATTTTTTGATTATGATCATTGGGAATGAAAGAAATATTGAATGCTATGAAAAAAATTTCAATCATATTCCATACCTCGTTTCTATATACCTTCAACAATTCTTGTTTTACCTGATATTTTTCCTTCACCTGTTGGACAACTATTTCGGAGTCGCCATAAATAGAAATTTCTTGAATCCTAAGATCATTTGCAGCCCTTAAGCCAAGTATTAATGCCTCATATTATGTTGCATTATTAGTAGTCACAAATTCCAACTTATACATCAAACAGATCACCAATCCATGAGGAGAAACTAAAACAATGCCAGCTCTTACTCCTTCCTTAGATGAGGAGACATCAAAGTACATCTGCCATAACTCATCTTTTTGTTCAACACTAATTTTGATTGGTGCTTCTTTTTCTACGCGTAGCATGCCATTTGTATCCTCGTCTTTGAAATGTAGCATACAAGACCCCAAATCTTCCTCTACAGCATAAACAGGATGGTTCGTTGGGTTCTTATCATGTGTGATGATATAAGCATGTTGTATTTCCATGTACAATCTTCTATTTTATCCCCCAAATAGAGGAATAGTGGCATATGTCAAATCCATCTGCAATGTACCACCTATATTCTTTTCCCAAGACCTTGAGAGTAACATAACAAACTTAGGATTGATGTCAGCAACCACCACATCCATAATAACACTCTTCATGGGTAACTGAGTAAGGTTGACCACAAGATCCTTAATCACTCCTAGCCACTTTACATCTTTGGAATAAAATGCAAATAAATCATGGTATGGCTTTGTGACACTCAAACCAAGGGCCTCCATGACTGCTTTAGGCATCAGGTTATGACAGGCTCCTAAATCTAATAGGCAGTTATGGATCATTTGATCATGGACAATCAAGGTTATGTAAAAAGGTGGAGAAGAATTTGAATAATTTTTAGGATTATCAGATAAGGCAGAAACAAGAATGATTGTAGGTTTTTCTTCTTGGAGATTCACAATATCTAAACATATCTGATTATCATGTGAACTTAACATTTTTAAAATAGGATTCCTATAACAAGGATTCTTCATCAATTCAGTTAATGGCACTGGAATCTTGACCTTACACAGTTCATTCTCAAAATTAAAATTTTATATATTTTTGTTAATTTCTTCAATCTCTACTGCTTTGGTTTGGTCACCATGATTTTGTCTCCTTTCCTGTGTTTGGTTAGGTAACTTCTTGGCTGGAGGAGCTACCTTCTTTTTGGGAATCTGAGGAACTTGTTTTGAACCAAATCTCAAGTTATAAGATTTCTTAGGTTTTGATTGATACATACTAGCTAAAACTTCAGGGCCAAAACCACTTTCTTCTTGGCAAATATGTGAATCCAAAAACCAAAATTCTGATAATCATACTCGGTTAGGAAACTCTCTGATGATAACTCCCCAAAGTAATTTAAATTCTTATTCAAATCCTCATACTAAAAATCTTCAAATTCTTCAACTTCATCTATTACATTATTTTGGAATGGAGGAGGAACTCTCTAATCTTCATTCTCCCCTCTTTCCCTCTGAATGTCATTGTTTCTTCTTTCTCTAGGGATGAATATAGGAACAAATGGACACCTAAACTAATTAGGATTCCGTTCTCCTACTGGTGTAGGTTTATTTGGATTCTTATCTAATTCCAGCTTATTCACTTTTGCAATTAAAGCTCTAACCAACTTAGTCATCTCATTTATTTTACTTTCTGTTGTCTTTGATGTAGCAGCTGGTTGGATCATTTCATTTTTACCCTTTCAGTCATACACTTGATGATATGAATGTTCTTTAAGCCTATTTGAAGCTAAAATGTTTGATTCCACCTCCAATGCAACCTCTTGCATGTTCAATAAAGTCACTGGCCTTCTTTCTCTTAGATGCAAGGAAAAATCATGATCAAAGGAATTGGCATAGGTTAACTGCGGCTGAGGCTTTAGAAGGCTTAAATTCAGCTAGGATCCTACCATACATCTTATTAAAACGTTTAGATAAGTCTGCTATAGTTTCATCTTTTTTCCTTTTCAAAGCACCAAATTCTATGATGTATTAAGTATGGTCCTTAGTGTCCCCCCACTGCCTCATAAACACATCTTGTAGTTCTTCTATAAGAGTTATTGAATTAGCTGGTAATTCTCAGAACCATTTCCTTACCTCCCCATCTAAACTCTAAACAAACATCCTCATCCACACATCTTTAACTTCAATATTTTGATTGTCCGCATAACGTAGAAATGCATTCCAATTTTCTTCAACAGTAGTCTCACCCTGACCAGTAAACCTAGGAAGGTATTTTTGATAGTCTCCTCCAGGGAGAGCATTTAAGGGGTGGGAAAGAACTAAGGGAGCATATCTAGTAGCCACCATTCGATCCATCATGTTAAGAGGTTGTTGTCCTTCCATCTTGAAGCTACTTTGGTTTGGTGAACAAAAAGGCTAACAAACTTTCCTTGGACTTGGCTAAAAAGGGAGTTTACAAGGTTTAAACTGAAACAAGGGAGTCTTACTAGGAACCTCAATTTTTATTTTTTGACTAGATAATGGATCAGTGAGAATCTGAAAGGTCTCAACCGGTGTATAAGGGACTAACAAAGAAAGATTTTGTTTTTCCTCTTCTGATTGAAATTCTGAATATGCAAAAGAGGATGCTGACTTTAACTGATCAGGATTAAACAAAGAAGGAGAAGACTAAGATCTTCGTATTTTTATAGCTTCTTTCAAAATCTGCTCTGGATTTTAGAAACCTGAATGTAAAGGTGAAGTAGGTTTTCCTCTTGTTCCAATCTTTCTGGTAGCCTCTATGAACGACTGTTTGGTGAAAATGTAGTCTAAAAGGTTTCTGATTTTGTTCACCTCTCAAATCTAGATCAATAATAATATCCGAGGCATATATACTTCACTTTCGTCCTCGACAATGATGCCAAATATGTTTATGCTAGAAATTGTCCCCAAACTACAAAGGAAACAAGGTAGTACAATCTCAAGACAATTAAAAGAAAATGAAATTTGTTTTTGTATTTTTTTTGGTTTGAAGGTTTCATCCACAAGAAGGTAATCAATCATCAAACTAATACATGTACTAAATCATGAAATAACATCAAAGAACTGATACATAAAGGTATAAAAGATAAATATAAACCATAAACATTCATAAGAAAAGTACTGGTTTTGTCCACAACATATGAGCATTCACATGAATAAAACTTTAATCAAGAAATGAAATCATAGGCTAAGTGGTCAAAATGGCCATAAACAAAATCAATAGATAGGATAAAATGGATTATACTATATATAAATCAGTCTCAGTCTTCAAAAACTTACATGAGAGTCATATGTATCAGTCTGAATATACATCCAATGTCCTTAGCTCTATAGCCCTTCTTGAAACAAAAATCCACCCCTCCTCCACTAAACATTCCTCCGTTTATCATTTACAAAATAGGGCATTTTCATAACTGTCTATAGGTCTAGTCTAGAGAAAGTTACATTACGTAGTTATATACTAATTTCGAATATTTAAAAACAACAAACTATTAACCACTATATACATTATAACAAAATGAAATACTTGAACAGCTGGACATTAGGTGGCGCTCATAACTGCATGGCTGCTTCTGCTAGCATGGCTATCCCTTCCAATGCATGGGACTTCTTCTTATCTTGAGCTTTCCTTGTCTCCAAGATTTTAACTCTACTTTACAACACTTTATTTTGCTTGTTTAAATCCTGAATTTGCTTGATTATATTTTCATCTTGATTCTCCATTTTCCTCTTCCTCTTCAAAGCTTCTTTTGACACTGCTATCAATTATTGGTAATGTGCATTGATATATTCTAGGTCCTCCCTTAATATCTTATTTGTAGTCATAATCCTGTCATTGGATTCATTAAGGAAGTGAATTTGTGACTTATGTTGTTGCAAAGCTTTCCTGAGATTCTTGACTTCAAAATCCATATCCACCTTTTCAGGCAATGTCGAATCCTGGTCTAACAACCATGGAATATCTAGCTTCTTAAAAATTAAATCCTCCTCCTACTTATTCTTCATTTCTTCTTCTACAAATGTGACTCCTAAATTCATACCTTGTTCCATAATGGGAGTAGCCTTCTCTTCTGAAACTTCATGACCTTCTTGAACTAGTTCTGGTGATATTGGATGATCTTCTTTAATGTAATCCTATTGTGGCTTCAAATTCTCTTTACTTTCTTTATTCTCATCACTTGAAGAGTCTTGAATAATTGTAATCTTCTCTTTATTCATCTTAGGATTCAATATTCTTTTCATGTTTAATCTAAGCTTATTTACAGCTGTTGTCTTTGGCCTCCATCTTGGTCTTTCCAGCTGCATGAGAGATTTCTTATCTACCCTAAAATCTAGAGCTTGAAAAATATTATCCTTCATATCAGCTCCAAAAGATACTATGGTTGTATTTTCCTGTGCATTATGCTTCTAATCTGTTGAAATAACATCCTCCTTGGGATTCAAATTAACTATATTTTCCATTATTTCATCTTCCAAAATGTGTTCTTGCTCATTTTCCAATGCTTTTCCCTGATCTTCGTTACCAGGGTTTCTCAATCTTTGACATGAACTAGCTTCCTAAAGTTGTCCTGTACTAAGTCTTCAATCACATCTCTTTTGAATTTCTTAACAAAACCAGATTTTTTATTAAGCAAGCTCTTCTAATTTACATGATCACCATGTTCAATGGTAAACCCTGACCAAAATAGAAAGTGATCCCAGCTTCTATTTTCCTTCTGAAAAACTATACAAATGATTAATTTGATCAAACCATGATGAAATAACGACTGGTTTGTATGATCAGAATGTCTTTTGATTCTATTCGACATTTTCTGTAGACTTTTTAGAAGAAAGAATGGAAAATTCATCCTAGATTGCTTGTTCAAGTGCTGTAAAAATCTAACATGATATTTAAACACTAACGCGAACCTGCCATCACATGTGATATAGCTCTGTATAATTCCAATTACTTCTCTCCATTCTAGCTTAAAATTTTCTAAGTGAGCCCCTTTGCTCCAGTCTATGGTTTTGTTTCCTGGCAATAAGAAATCATCAGGGCTAAAATTAAAGGATTCTCCATCCATCGGGATACCAGTTGCTTCTCCTACTAAACCTTCTATGAGCTTGAAATTGAGAGTGTTAAATGTTACAGAACCATTGATGAGATTCTGAGTGAAATAATTTGAAACTTCAGCATTAAAACCAATTATCCTCTCGAAAAAACCAAGTTTCCCTAAACAACTCCGCACATTATGGGAATCCTGTGGCCCAACTGGTGTCTGTGGGCTCAAACCTATTGATTTTTCCACTATTCATCATATCTCTACTATAACTATGCTAAGTCACTTCTTTGGAAACTTCAGGAACCTTCAAACTATGTCTCCAGAGCTATTAAATTCGTAACCCTAAACTTGAAGTCATGGTAGTTCAAATCCTTGATTTCCACAATGATACCAACAACGGGTTCGTACTTGTGTCATGATATGTTGACCAGGTGTCTGGAAGTCCATGATATGATGAACGGGTTTTTGGAAGTCTCCTAGCATCATCGAATGCAATGGGCCATGTTATGCCATCAATCGACCACGCTTCTCTATGATTTTTTATTCCTACAGCGCTCTAGTATATAGAGTTTGGATTTTGCGTTGCGGAAATACCTCAACATGAAAGATTTGGAAAACAAGCTCAAAATAAAAGTTAGACTTTGGATGTAAAAATTGGAATAAACTTGACTCAGTATTTGAATACTTTGAAAATAAATATAATAGTTAATAAGCCACTCGGTAAAAACCTAAGAAAGGATCAAATAAATTAAAATAAAAACTATAACATAAAAAATAAAAAGACATTCAAAATCATTAAAATCTAAAATAAGATAAAATGAGACATAAATAAGGAAAAAAATTGAGAAAAAACATATAAATACTAGGTACAATTTTAGCCTTAACACCCACGTTCATGGAATCACCCTCAGTCTAGTTATAGCCATTGCTGCAAGCAAGCGCTGGGAGGTTCAACACATGGATGTAAAAATTGCATTTCTTTATGATGAGATACAAGAACAGATATATATGTAGCAACCTGAATTTTTCCAAGAGGATCCTTCTCTTCTATGCATGCTAAATAAATATGTGTATGTCCTCAAGTAAGCCCCCAGCACTTGGTATGCTAAGATGGACAAATTTCTACTTTCACTTGGATTTATAAGATGCAAGTATGATCCTAATGTTTATTTGCAGAAAATTGGTAATGCATTGCAGGTCATAGCACTCTATGTTGATGACATTTTGGTTATATTTAGCTCCACCAAAGAGATTGGATCAATCAAAGCATCTTTGCACGGTGAATTTTCAATGATCGATCTTGGCTTATTGAATCAATTTCTTGGTTTGGAAATTGTTCAATCCGAAGAAGGGATCAAGGCCAGCCAACAAAATTATGCTGCGGACCTTTTAATGAAGTTTAAAATGGATGAATGTAAGGAATCCAAGTTCCCATTCCTTTATGGTATCAAACTAGGTGAAGTTGGTGACTCTCCATTGGTGGACAACTCATTGTATAGGCATCTAGTCGAGAGTTTGTTGTATCTTACTTGTTCGATACCTGATTTATCATATGATGTAGGTTCTGTAGCTATATATATGCATCAACCTCATGAGATCCATTATAAGGAAGCAAAGAGGATCCTTCAATATGTAGAAGGTGTTAGTTTTTCATCATATAATTTAGCATTATGATCTTAGGATATTTTCACTGAGAGAATAACAAGCACAGCAATAAAAGATAAGCACATCACAAGAGACAAGAGACACAAAGAGTCTTCCTCGGGGAAACCATAAAGGAGAAAACCCCGCAACTTCCTCAGAGATAGAATCAGCACCAAAACAGTAAGATGCACTCCCAACAGCAGTAGTCTTCTTCTTGTCTAGTCCCAGTGTATTTCCTTCCTCACTAATGTGCCACACTTGAGTGAGTGAGTGATATGTTGCAAGTGAAAAATAGAGAGGCTCTCACTCTCTATTTATATTCTTCCATTCACTTGAAGTGCACACCAACATGTCGGCCTCACTCAACAATTACTTACTAGAGCCGACATCTCTAGGAGTGTCTGATAACCCTAGTGCCCCACCACTTGTGGGGAATTTGCCTCCTTTGACCAATAGGAGGGTAACACAATGGTGGGGACTATTAACCCGACTTACAATGACTCACCTAGGGTAAACTTCACTAGGATAGTCTAATAACCCAAGGGCCCCACAACTGTGGGGACTTTGACCCTTGACCAATAGGAGGGTTACCCACAATGACTTGACATGACTTTCTCATTATAGAAACTTCCCGATTGGAACATCGGGGCATACATCCCGGAATGAACATTAGGTTACAATACATAAGAAATACGGATGAATACATTCTGAAGTTACAATTACATCAACACTCCCTCTTAACTAGGAAGGTATTCTCTCAACACAGTTTATTAGCATGAGTCTTCTTCTCTGTATCATCTGGGTCATCGTCAGGTCTTCGTCATCTTCAAAGTCATCTTCATCTTCAAGTCATCTTTATCTGTAAGTCATCTTCATCTAGATCTGGATCATCACTCGATCTAGATCATCATCACTGAATCTAGATCATCACTTGATCAGGATCATCATCACTGGATCTGGATCATCACTCGATCTAGATCATCACTGGACATCATCACTGGATCTAGATCATCACTCGATCTGGATCATCATCGAACATCATCACTGGATCTGGATCATCTCTCGATCTAGATCATCTTCATTGGATCTAGATGCTCACTCGATTTGGATCATCACTGGCTATCATCACTGGATCTCGATCATCACTCGATCTGGATCATCCCTGGTGTTATCTCATGATTCTTCTCGTCACAGGAAGTTCTACAGAGCCAACCCTTTTTCATGCTAGTTGTAGGCCTACCCATCATGTAGGTCTTCACCCAGCACTTACATCTGACCTACTTGTCAGAAAGGCACATCCATCCAGACAGGAACACATCTTATCACAGTGATGGAAGACTCCCATCCAGACAGGAACACATCCTATCACAGTGATGGAATATTTCAGTACTTACATCTAACCTACTCGTCATAAGGGCACATCCATCCAGACAGGAACACATCCTATCACAGTGATGGAAGACTCCCATCCAGATAGGAACACATCCTATCACAGTGATGGAAGATTTCAGCACTTACATCTGACCTACTCGTCAGAAGGGAACATCCATCCAGACAGGAACACATCCTATCATAGTGATGGAAGACTCCCATCCAGACAGGCATTAGAGGAAATTTCAACTCAAAATGGGCCTTTTAACTTTTATTCAAATTCCATGTCATCATGTGTTAGCCAATGAAATTGCTTCAAATTTGAAATACCGTATAGGTCATAAACACTTTTTTAATATAAATTTGGGGATAGGTATCATTAAAAAAAACTACTTTTTTTGTTTGTATTTTTGACATATCTCATTGTGTTTTTACTCAAATTTTGATTTGGAAAGCTCGTTGGATGCGGAATTTAATTCCGCATCCAACGAGTACCCACTCAGCATACTTTTGATAGACCCCGCTACCCCAAAAATAAGAAATACCTGAAAAAATGAAATGATGATGTCATCATTCCATTTTTTCAGGTATTTCTTGTTTTTGGGGTAGCGGGGTCCGTCAAAAGTATGCCGAGTGGGTACTCGTTGGATGCGGAATTTAATTCCGCATCCAATGAGCTCTCTCGATCAAAATTTGAGTAAAAACACCAGGAGATATGTCAAAAATACAAACAAAAAAATAGTTTTTTTTCTTTTCTTCCTCCAAAATTAAAAAATATTATTTTATTATTTTAAGTATTAATTTATTAGTTCATTTTAGGAGGCCCATTTTGAGTTCAAATTTCCTCTAATGAACACATCCTATCACAATGATGAGAGATTTCAGCACTTACATCTGAGCACGTGGGAACACATCCCTCAATCGCTCCAGAAAGGCTCTGCACTTACATCCATCCAGATAGGAACACATCCTATCACAGTGATGGAAGGGCTTGCACTCGCATCTGATCCTATGAGAACACATCCCAGCAGTCATATCAGAGTGGCCCCCAGTCCCCGACTGAGCTACCTGGTAACTGACCAAGCGCCTCCATTCTCCTAGAGAATGGCAGTTGCCCTTACATCCAACCTGCTCGTCGAAATGGCCAACACTCACATCTGACATGGAAGGAACTTAATCCTTTAGCCATGACAGAATGGTTCAGCCCTTACATCTGATCAAGTGGGAACACATCCCTCTATCACATCAGAATGGCTACTCAGTCCTACACTGAGTGATCCTGGTAACTGACCAGGTGCCTCCATTCCTAGAATGGCAATTGCCCTTACATCTGTCCTGCTCAACAAAATGGCCATCACTCATATCTGACATGGAAGGAACCAATCCTCTCACCATGAGAGAATGGCTCAGCCCTTACATCTGACCATGGAAGGAACCAATCCTCTCACCATGTCAGAATGGCTATGGGTCTCATCACTTTCTCTTGGGGGGAACCTCAATCTGGAGAACACCAAGCTTCTCCCTGAAGTACTCGAACTTCAGTCTCACCATTTCTAGCATAGAATCACATCAGGGGTGATTACGTCCAAGGATAACCTGCAAGATTTTCCAGGACCAATTACATCCAAGGACAACCTTCAGGACCGTTTACGTCTGAGCAACCTACGAGCTTCGCCAGGATTTATGCTCGGACAACCTGTCTCACTAGCTATGCTAGAACTCCCTCTTTCGATAGATCTTGATCTGCATCACAAATTGGAGCTTCACTGCTCCTCTCTGCATCATACCAAAATGCAAGTTAGATCAATCAAATCAAATAGTAGTTTTTCAAAAGAAACATACTACCTCCCAAATCACAAGTGGCAACATCTTTTGCCTCGGCTGTACTCAGCGCCATGCAGGACTCCATCCTGTCAAACCAATAGATCACACCTGATCTCATACTAAAGTAACACCTCGAAGTGCTCTTCCTATCAATGGCACTGCCTGCCCAATACGAATCCACATAGCCCTATAGGTTAATATTCTAATTCGTATCATACTTGAGCCCATAATCAACTGTACCCTTTAGGTACCTCAGAATATGCTTTGCAGCATTCAAGTGAACACTTCTCGGATCTATCAAGTACTGGCTCAAGGTGTTCACAGCAAAGCAAATGTCTGGTCTCGTGTTCGTCAGGTATATCAAGGAACCAATCATCTGATGACACATCATAGCATCAACTGTCTCTGATGAAGCATCACTCAATAGCTTCAGGTTTGATGCCATAGGTGTGGCCATAATATTGCAGTCCATCATCCTGAACCTATTCAAGATCTCTACTGCATACTTCCCTTGTCCACACCTCTATGCCTAGAAAATAATGCATCGACACATAACAGGAGCATCACTGGTCTTCTGCCTTGAAGCAAAGGTTGGAATCCACTTTACTCTCAGTAAAGCCTAGAGTCATCAGTAATCTGCCCATCCTGTCGTACCATGTCGAACCTCAAGATATTCTGTAGTCACTCCCTCTGAAGCGAAGCATCATACTCCCTGTCTTCTGTGCTCTATGCACTGAAAACATTCTGTATCGGAGTGACAAGTAGCTTCCTATGCTATTAATATTCTATGTGACCATCTAGTGTATAGAATTGCATCTTCAACCTTGTAGCGAAGGTTAAGATCTTCATCAGGCTCATCATGTATGTGTTATTCCATGGGTGTCTTCTGAAGTCATACAATGCCTTCTTTTCGTGAGAAGCCTCGTGCTACGAGTCTTGCTTTGTATCCTACGATGTTTCTATCTACTGCATGATGGAACTACGAACTTCTCTTCAGGTTTCGATACTGCATCCTAGACATCATTCTTCTTGAACTGGTCTTCCATTTCTTCTTGGTTACTTCTTCATGGCTGGAAGGTTTTGCATCAATCATGTCACTACACTCGTCATATTATTATTTGTCTTTGAACTGTCATCCCTTGTTCTTCGGAACAAGTCTTCATTCTTCTTTGCTTGTAGGTGATTATATATGCGATATTTCCTACAAGTCAAATGCAGTTGTATGGTTAGAAAATTTCATAAGGAATATTTATACTGGCAAATACTTATGCATAAATATATGATCATGCAACTACTTTAGCCAATACAACATTCATCCATATCTCACTGAAACTTTCTAGATGCCTTCCATCTCTACCAGGACAACATTGCGATTGTGCACTAATCCAATATGTCAGCAAAGAGGTTTCATTCTAGATAAGTAGCAATGGAGAGTTGTATAGCACCATGAGCTACTTACCCATCACATGCATATTTGTAGTATACTGTCATTAATGCAAACATCCTATCATGCATGATACATCAACTGAATATAAACAAATGCATAACAAAACAATATTATGAAATGACAATTGAATACTTATCTTTATTTGTTTCATGGGTAGACTCCTTCATCGTCTTCTTCATTCATAATAGCATCGTTTCTTATCCAAATGCTAGGGTGGATAAGAAGTTCTTCAAGAGTTGATATCTTTATATTCCTCATTGATTGTGGGATCTTCTTTGGATGGTGAGAGCTTGATCTTCAATTGCTTCCATCTTCTCTTCTCTTCTTATGAGTCGAGCTTCTTCTTCTTCTTCCCAGAGTCTGCTGAAAGTAATCACTTCCTTCTGGAACACATTCCTTGCATGAATGAATTCCACGATCCTGGAGGGTCATTCAAGGTGGCCATCACCACTTCTGCATTCTTCACTTTTTCTTTTATAGCTTCAAGTTGTTCTTTGATTTGAGAGACCCTTATGACTACATGGTCTCTGCATTATGGATCTTCACATTCTTCAACTGGTTTTTTAAGGTCATATTCGGATTTCTGTTCTTCCCTTCAAATAGCTTGGTCAAGGAATCAAACATATTTGGTGTCTTTAAGGAAGACACTTGTAGTACAAGTTGATCCATGACTGAATCAACCATGATCTTCTTGGCCTTGACCCTGTTCTTTTTGTCTAAGGCTTCTGGCCTCATCTCCCTCTGGAACTGGAACCTTTCTACTCATGTAGGTGTCCAATTCATTTTCTTTAGAGAGATCATATACTTCCATGCTTGGAATTTGTCAACTTAAACAATCTTATCATCAAGCTGATGTGATAGATCACTTTGAAATGAGAACCTAAAATGAAAATAGCAAAGGATTAGATCTTACCGATTTGAGGTGTCCGTCTTGGTTCCGAAGTTGGCTGATCTAGGGTTTGCCACAGAAACCCTAATTTTAAAAACTTGGAATCTTCTAGATCTGATTGGATAGACAGATAGATCTCTTCAAATGGAGCTGTCCAATGTACTCCTTTTCTGAAAACAGTGGAGGGAAGCTCCCGGAACAGGAAGCCCTAGATTTCCAATTTCTTCTACAGAAATTCTTGTTGCTGTTTTTGTGATATCTCCACAATTAATAATTCTCCGTGTCTGAAATTTCTCACTGAGGTAACCACGCTTGTCCCTTATCTAACACCATAGGTTTCATCAGAATTGGTTTTACCATTTGATATTTATGATCCTTTTCCCAAGGTGACCTGTTACAGGACTGTTCAAAATAGCGAAGTTGTACGGCATGACACGTGTCACTAGTTCATATTCTGAGTCTGATCTTCGGACCACTGAAATTAAAGTCTGTTCCCTTTCTAGAAAATCTTCAGGAATTCCATTTGGACATCTGTATCCCAAGATATTGCAGATCTCCCCAGATGTCTTGTTTAGGGATGAATTCTGGAAGAGGCTGGAACCCTAACTTGGAGAGATCATATCTTCTAGAATACAGCGAATATGAGGCTGAGTTTTGGATACATGCTTCATCAGGCGTTTCTCTTCAGACCCTACAATTTCTAGCTTCTGATACTTCTCCAACCTCGGAATATAGTGACTGTACCACAACTTATCAATTTTAGTATTTAGGGTTTTTCCTAGCTCGGGGTCAAACTAGGGCTTGACTTTCCTGGAGTTGTACCCAACCAAATTTCTTGATCCACGTCTCTAAACTTTGGTTTTGATGAGGAGAAAAATCATATGCTGGTCTCACTCAAAAATTCCTCTTTTGTAGAAATCCCTAATTTCCGCACCGAAAACTGAAAATGCTCAGAATCAAATTCTGCTTCGAGAGAAAGATGCGCCCTTCAGTGGAGAGTCAACCTAGCATATTTTTGCTGATGGATTGTGGAGAGAGACCCAAAAAGTAATAAAACCTAGCTTCTATAGCTACACAATGTCTTCTTCTCATGTTAGCTCTGATCCCATGTTAGTTTTTCATCATATAAGCTAGCATTATGATCTTAGGATCTTTTCACTGAGAGAATAACAAGCACAACAATAAAACATAAGCACATCACAAGAGACAAGAAACACAAAGAGTTTTCCTCGCGGAAACCATAGGGGAGAAAACCCCGCAACTTCCTCAGAGATAGAATCAGCACCAAAACAGCAAAAGCCCCAAAACAGTAAGATGCACTCCCGACAGCAGTAGTCTTCTTCTTGTCTAGTCCCAGTGTATTTCCTTCCTCACTAATGCGCCACACTTGAGTGAGTGAGTGATATGTTGCAAGTGATAAATAGAGAGGCTCTCACTCTCTATTTATATTCTTCCATTCACTTGAAGTGCACTCCAACATGTCGGCCTCACTTAACAATTACTTACTAGAGCCGACATCTCTAGGAGTGTCTAATAACCCTAGTGCCCCACCACTTGTGGGGACTTTGCCTCCTCTGACCAATAGGAGGGTAACACAATGGTGGGGACTATTGCCCCAACTTACAATGACTCACCTAGGGTCGAATTCACTAGGATATTCTAATAACCCAAGGGCCCCACAACTATGGGGACTTTGACCCTTGACCAATAGGAGGGTTACCCACAATGACTTGACATGACTTTCTCATTATAGAAACTTCCCGATCGGAACATCGGGGCATGACATGACTCAAATACATCCCGGAATAAACATCAGGTTAGAATACATAAGAAATAGGGATGAATACATTCTGAAGTTACAATTACATCAACAGAAGCCACCAGGAACTCTGGGGTACACTATGCTGCTAGTTCTCCACTGGAACTAGTTGGATTTTCTTATTCCCATTGGGCTGGCGATCCCAATGACAAGAATTCCACTTCAGGTTATGTCATCATGATTTCCAATGGTCCCATATTTTGTTCAAGAAAGAAACAACGAACTATTTCCCTATCCTTAGTTGAGTTCGAGTACATAGGAGCAGTAAATGCAGCCACACAATGTGTGTGGTTGCAAGGTATTCTTCGGGAACTTGGAGTTGCACTTGATTCACCCACAGTCATTTGGTCTGACAATCAAAGTGCAATAAATGTTTCCATAGATCTATTGCAAAGATAGAGGATCAAACACATTGAGATACGCATGAAATACATTCGTATCTTGGTGCATGCTCGGGTGATAGCCTTGCAGTATTGCCCTTCTGCAAAGAAAACTACTGATATTTTCACCAAGTGTTTCATAGATAAGACCTTCACTTACTTGAGATATCTTCTTAGGGTGAGTGATACATGGTGATGGCTTCCATTTACTTTAATATTTTTTTCTCCATGTCTATTTTTGAGGAAATATTTTGTTCCCATGTGGTTCTCTTCTTTTCCTTGTTTTCATGGACAAGTAAAATTTTATGTTGTATGAGGTGACTTGAGCCTTTGTTTCCAAGTGCTCCATGATATTTTTGGTTAAGAATTACTACGTAAATATTAAGGGTGGGGGGGGTTTATAGTAGTAATCCATCCTTAGTACCATATTTTATACCTTATACTATTTCATTTTCTTTTTTGCATTGATATATATTGTTTAGCCTTAGGGAAAGTGGTCTAACAAGTTGACAGGTTATTTTGGCCCATTCACACACACACACCAATGCTCTACCTTGGTCAACATGAAGCATGTGTGCCCTAATTATTGAACCTTGGTCTCTTAGATCACTTCCCTTCCTCTTTTTTATGGATTTTCTTTGACTAGGGCTGCCAGTGTTGTTTTTAGACCATTTTGGACCTTCTTGTGCATTTATTGTTCACCTAGAGCCACTCCGACACATATGTTTGCTCACCCACACTTTTAATAGACCCATTTATGATTTGGAATGCCTCACCAATGATCACACCAGGTTACATGATTGTTTGGGGTGATTTGAGATCTAATTGGTCCACCTAGGGGGGATGGAGGTCAAATCTAGTGATGACACATGTACACTTCCAAATGGCTTCCTAAGCCTCAATATTTATCTCTATTGTTGTATATACCTGATATAAACATAGTTACATGTTAGGAAGTGATAATAATATCAGTTATTGGGCTCACGTGTGTATGCAATTTTACTCTTTCAGGCTTTTTTGTGCTTGTTTTGCAAACTAGTTCAAATTGTAAGATTTTCTTGAGCTCCTAGATCCAGCTGTGAATCAATTATCACAATATGGTTACCAAGCCAGGGTAATGGCTTGCAATTTTCATTTGTAAATTTTTTTTTTCTTTTTTTTTTACTACAACTTGTTGAATTCAAGGACAAGGGGGTCTTATCACAAGCCATTCTGACCATGTTCATGGGTCCTATTTTGGACTAGAATTACTTACTGGTGGTTATCAAGACATGGTATTTCTTTTGGTGTAAAAAATAAAAATGAGGAGCCTCCTGAAAGAGATAGATTGTTCAGTTTCCAGGTAAGATTTGTGTATGGAATTGCACCTTACCAGGGCAATGGTCTTGTTTCAAATTATAAGTTGTTGTCTTATGTTTCTTAAATAAAATAGGAGAAAAAGAAGAAAAGAAGAGAAAGTATATATATGTTCTAACGAATAATAAATCTATGTATATATTGACTAATAAACAATCTATATTCAAGGTGATTACTGGTTTGATGGTCTTGAAATATATCAAGGTTTCCTAAAATATTATCATAATCTGCCCTCATCTTCTTACATCTTTCTTACATGGATACCTTATTATTTTTTAAACTATTTCATTTGTTGAGTATCATTATCAGTGATTTTTGGCTAGAGAGATGACAATTTTATTACTTCTGTTAGATCCAGCTGTACTTTTATTGAACCCACTTTTGATGATTATAAACTTAAATATTTTTTCTGATGGACATATCTCAGTTGAAATTTTTAAGTTGATGTGTACAAAGGTAACTACTTCGCCTAGCAAGCCGTCATTTGTTGCTGAAAGCAATAGATCCCATTTCAATTGCTAAAATGAGAGCCCCATTCATTTATTAAGGTAACCTTTAAGGTTATGTTTTTGTTCATGAGGTCTCATTCATGCCTACTATAAGTATTATGTTTTGGCTTTTAATAAATTTTTATCAAAGCCTTATTTTTTTTGGTTTTGTGGATTGCAGAAACAATCATTTTTATTTTTGCTTTTCCACAACCTACATTCTGCAATACACAATACAGATAGTGGGGGTCCTTATTTGGAGGTTTTGAAAAATGTTTTTCTGCAACCCGAAAATGCGGATTGTGGAAGTTGAAATTTTTTTGTTTTCTTATTTTTTTCTTTTCTAGAACCCACAAATGTAGATTGCGGATGTCGGAAAATATTTTGTCAATAAAATCTCATTTTTCAGGTTTCACATTTCCGCAACCCGTAATGCATATTGTGGAAATCAAAAACCAAGCAAGTAATAAAATTAAGAAATTTCTTTCCCGCAATTCTGCAACCCACAAATGTAGATTGAGGATTGTGGAAGTTAATAAATTTATTTTTCATTGCAAATATCATCCCACTTTTCTGCAACCCGCAATGCGGATGGAGGATTGTGGAAATTAAAAGTTGAACAAATTTGTTAAAACTCATCTCTGCATTTTCAGTTCTCGCTAAAATATCAACCATTGATCCTTTCAAAATATACGGTGTAAATCTATTTTGTCAGTGGGATTGACTTATTTAAATTGTTTGAATTTATGAATTTCTCACCATTTTCACTTGCAATTTTTACTGTGCTTAATATTTTCTATGATTTTCTCACCAATCCCATGAATCCTCCTGTTTTTGAGCTATCCACGGGTAAGTTTCTCAAATTTCTGAATTTTACCAACTAAATCTTGTTATTTTTATCTTGGATAAATATTAATTATGGTCGCTAAATTTTTATCATAAATTGCTCCCCACTCTGCAAACATGTCCAAAAATAAGATCTAAGACCGCTTTGAATGAGAAAAAGAGTAAGTACCCAAACTCCGACATCTTCTCTGACACCAGTGGACGATTGTCAGAAACTTTCTACCTGGTCTGGGAAAGAATTTATGCTATTTTTTACAATGATGAATTTTCTGCCATCACCCATGACCAGCCAGCTTTCACCAATATCACTAAATCTCAGCTCCACTGTGTCACAGCCAAAACTCCATTCATTCCATATACAGACTCAGTCAAGTGGGAACTTGACTATGTGAACCCTAAAGAACAGTATTTTGAGGACCATGATTAGACCCAGATAACTTCTTTCCTCCCCAAGGTTCTAGCAAAGTTGTATGCTCTTAACCAACCCCAACAACTTATGAATGTTTAATTCCTAGACGTAGCCATGACCTGGTTTAACTTTTGATGAAATGATAAAATCCTATATGGACAACCCTGCAGATTTTGTCCCTAAAGTTGACAAATTCTATCCCATTTCATGGATTAGGGATCTTTTTTCTCTGTTGGAGGAAATTCTATACAGGTTGTATGGATTACCCAATTGCATTGTGTTTAAAGTTGAATGGGCTTCCATCGCTCATCATATATTGACAACAAGTGAATCTTTCAATTGGGTACAAATCCTATCAATGGTTTTAAAGGAGGAAATTGAAACTTATATCAAAAGAATCTGGCATCCAGGAAGCCTGTCTTCTACCTCTGAGGTTATGTGATGGATATTTTTTGTGCAATATCTCCATTCTCGATAATGGGATGTAACTAGACCAGGAATTCACCGCATGCTCACATATTATACTACTCAGTTTTGTGGGAGGACAACTTCATTCCTCAAATTTATGAAATATGTGACCACTTCATTGGGTCACTCTATCAAAATATTTTCAAAGGGGATTCCCCCACTTTCACATAGAGGGCTAGGGCACAAATATAATGTCACTAATGGGTGATTAGTATGTAGGGGAATATTTCTCTTACAACCAAATTTGAGGCACCAACACAGTGCATCTGCTGCCAAGGATAGTGCCAAACATAATGGTGCTTCAGGAGATATCGTTCCAAACTTTCATTGATGGGGTCTTCCCAAAGCTCTCAGCAGCCAAAAGGAAGTTTTGGCCCAAGTTTGCATTGAATTTGGGATTTTTGAATTTGCAAAATTCCACACATGCTTCCATTTTGGGAAAAGATGATGATTCCATGAACTTGGGGGAATCTCCTAAAAGGATGCATGATCCTAAGGCATTCTTAGCCAACCATTTCATTTAGAAACACATGAAGGTTACCTATGTTCATCAATAATTTCCTGATGATTCAATTTACTAGGGTGCAAACGATTTTTCATAGATGGTAAGCAGATCCCTACACCACAGGAGAAAACTTTTATCTTCCAATACCAAAAGGATCTTAAGACTACAATGTTGCACTATAGAAATCTCAAAGTGATAGTATAGGAGAATGCTCAAAAGAAGGAAGCAGGAAAGGAAGAGAAAGAGTCACTAGCGAGCTCATCTTCCACCCCTACTGAGCATTCTAAGGATAAAGGTAAAGTTGTTCTTGAGTCTCCCATTAAATCCCAACCTTCCTCTATTATCCAGGTTTTGCAAATATCAACAAAGATGAAGGAAATTTTGAAAAGGTTGAGGTCAGAAATGGAGGCACATGCAGCAATTGTTGAGCCACTACTAAAGAGGCATGAAGTTCAAGAGTCCACTCCACAAGTACAAACACATGAAGCAACCCCACAGCCTCTACCACAGGTAGTTCAAAGGATAGAACAACCAGTTCTACAAGAACAACCAATTCTACAGGCCCAACCAATCCAATGAGTGTTGAAGTGTAGGATATTAAGAGTGAGATTAAGGATGAGAAATATCCTTCTACATATGTCTATCATGTCACCATTCCTACCAGTTTACCAGTAGCTGCTACAACCACCCAGCCATCTAAGAATATTTTTGAGACTTTATTTCCCCAACACACCTTTTCTAAAATCAATTTATCCCAGATTCTTTCTTCTACTAATGGTACAAATTCAGTATCATCAGTACCCATACCTATTTATACCCCTTTTTCCACTTTACCTATTTTTTCAACACCATGTGAGCTGACTTCCACATTCTCCCAAACTTATTATTTAGTTTCTCAACTTGATAGTTCTTCCATCCCCACTAATTCTTCCCAACCTACCACATATGTCCCTACTTCCATTTTTTCAACCCCTTCCTCTGTTATTTCCACACATTCCACTAACATCCCTTGCATCAGTATGCAGATCCCTGCCCCAGAAATTCCACATCCTGCACCCATAGTTACAATCTCTAAGGAAACCATCTCAAACATAAAGGAGATGGCTAACTTTGGTGAAGATGTTGTCGTCTCCTTTGGACAATATTTTTGGAGCAGAAAAGTAAAGGTCATGGTAAAGAAGGGATCCAAGAGATAAATATAAGGAACCTTCAAGCAGGGATCAAGACCAAACCAAATGATTTGGAAAACGTCCTCCAGTGATGTCAAATAGGAATCCCTAGAAACTGCAGCTGCTATAGGAGATTTCATTGCAGCAATTTTTTATTCAGTTTCCCTACATAATAAAGAAGTGGAAAAAAAGGAGCAAGAATTGCAAAGGTCCAAACAAGACCAAGCACAAGCTAATGCACAACATCAACAAGAGCTGCAAATCCTGAAAGATGAATATGAAGAGAAGCTCATAAAAATGAAAGAACATAATAATCTTCTTTCATATAATCCGAGCTAACTAAGACTGGAGACCTGGTAATGGCATTCTGTATAGAACCAAAGGCTTCCCTTCCTTCATTGATCCACACAAACTTGGCATTTTCCTTAAGTGAGACCTGCATAGGTTTCATTAATTCGGCCAAGTTAGGAATAAATCTTCTGATAAAATTTATATGACCATTGAAGGATTGGAGGGCTTTTACATTCTTAAGAAGGGGAATCTTTCTTATATCCTCTACTCTTTTAGGGTCAATCTTGACACCGTCCTTATTGATGATGTGTCCTAAGAGTTTTCCCTCTTCTATGCCCAAAACTGACTTAGTCGGGTTCAAAGAGATGCCATACTTCCTACATCGCTCAAAAATATGCCTGAGATGACCAACATGGCTGGATCTTTCTTTAGAAAATATAGTAAGATCATCTTGTTAGATCTCAATTATTTTACCAATCACTCCTTGAAAGCATAATCCATGGCCCTTTGGAAAGTAGCTCCTACATTTAAAAGGCCAAAGCTCATTCTCAGAAATTCAAAAGTGCCACAAGGAGTTGTGAAAGTGGTTTTATGCCTATATTCCTCTTGAATGACTACCTGATTATAGCCAGAAAAACCATCTAGCATCGACATCATGCTTGATCCAGTGACCCATTTGTGGAGGGTCTCCATGTTGGGGAGGGGGTAATTGTCCTTCTGACATGCTATGTTTAGATTTCTGAAATCTATACATATCCTTATACTCTCGTTCTTCTTTCTAACTACCACCAAGTTAGAACATCACATTGAATGTCTTGTAGGAGCTATTATTCCTACTACTAACATTTTTTCTAACTCCTTTTTTATAATTTATGCTAACTTAGGATTTATTTGCCTAAGTTTTTTACGGAAAGGCTTGCCTTTTTGACATTCAGGTTTTAAGCAAATAGTGTGTGTTGAGGCCCCAAAATTCGCAGGCAACAACAGTAAGGGATTCTCCCCAGTCAACGTTCCCAACTAGCTCGTTGACTGTTTGGTATAGGGAATCCGTCTGGTTTACGGTCCGGCTACCGTAGGTCAAAGTAACAAAACAAAGGTTTTACCGGTTGCGGCCCGACCCACCAAGTTTTTGTATTTTTGACTTAATGTATGATATGCAAGTGCCTAATTAACGATGCAGGGTGATAAGATGCGAGGAGGTGTCACAATGTGATGCGCAGGTTCTTACCTCTCGTCTTAAGCTCACTAGCATCCCAATCACAGACAACAAGAAAAAGAAACTAACTACCTAAACTATCCCTAGGGAGCAGGATTATCATTCGTAAGTGAGTAATACATTTTGTACATGCATTATGAAGAGTTACAGTTAGCTGACACTTCTTTCAAGACACACGAACCATTACAAATATTTAAACAACCAGATAGCCGATTATTTTATGAACAACACTTATTACTCACAGTGGAAAACATCCCAAAAGATACTGAAGAACATTCAACAAGAACATAGGTTCAGGAAGTTAAATACTCTCACAGTAAATGAAACACGGCTGAAAACAAAATAGTTCCTCTTCAACATTATTCATTTAGTCGCATTGATACATTCCACATTTCGCCCTCTCCAGCAGGCAAAAGTTACACTTTCTGACTATAAAACGAAGTAGTTCCTCTTACAAGCAAAAGAGTTTCTCCATTTTTTCCAGGGAAAAAGCCCCTTCTAAGTCCTACTTTCAAATATTTCAACTGCAATTACAAAACGCTTCAGTTTTCCCTAGACGCATGATCTTTCAGTGTCCCAAACGTTTGACATTCCTCTATCTTGTCTGCATGCAATCATGAACCACTGGGTAACTGATCAGTTTTTTGGGTCCGTGCATTTATAGCTCTGGATTTCATCTTTTACTTCCATGGTCCTCCTAGCGATCCCCCTAGTTTCAGTTATACTTCCTCCAAACGGTCCGTCTTTCTCCGCACCACGATAGATTGACCGGTCCCCTCAAAACTTCCTCCAATCAATCGATAAGCATTATTCAAACAGCAAATATTACCAATTAAATAACTAATCCACAAGGAAATAGCAAGGCGCACCACCAGTGGGCTTGACAAACCTAGCCTACGATGGTCAACAGGAAACTCATTGGCGGGAAAACTCAAAGTCAGCAGTCAAAAGGAAATAACATTGGAGGTCAAAAGGCTTTCCCAGCCGCAACGGCGAAAAAGGCACAAATTACGGACAAGCGAAACGTGGGCAAGAGAGGCTTTAATCGGAAGTCAGATGGATTTGTACTTCGGAATCCAAAAGACTTTGAGAGCCACAACGGCGGAAAAGAGAAGGCTAGAGCCATGCGATGCAAATCGGAAGTCGGACGGATTTTCGTTTCGGAAGACAAATGGATTTTCCATCCACAACGACGGAAGAGAAACGGCTTCGGTTCCGCGGCTAACAGGCAAACGCTAATCGACAGTCGGAACGATTTAAACTTCGGGTGTTAAATTGCTTTAGGAGCCGCAACGGCGGACGGGAAAAAGGTTAAAACTTCCGATCAAAACAAGAGAGACTCCCGATCCAATGGAGAAACTAAGTGTTCCATTCAGCTTTAAACATTCAACAATGGACAGTGACCTGTCATACCTCCACAACGGCGACCCACAGCAAAGAACAACTGGTTCGATCAACAAGCAAAAGCAAACTTAAAATATGCAATCCACCATAGACTCCAAACGTGATAAAAAATCGAACCTTGGGTGAGAGTTAAGATTTTACAATCATCTAAACTAAAATCAGGCCCAAAACACAAAGGATCCAACGATCAAAACAAAATCATGAGGAGGGGTCCAAAATTTAAGAAATGTGGGGAGGAAAGTTGCAGCTGCAACAATTGGAGATTACCTGGTGAACCTAGATCTCTGGGCGATTAATCTTTGAGTGACAGACTGTTTAACAACAAATGCATTCCATTGAATTCTTCCAGCTATCTGGATTTCTCGAACGCCGGAAGTGTGTACCCTTAATCATTGATGACAGTCCAATTTGGGAGAGTGGAAACCAAGATTTTCAAGTCCAGGTTACTCTGTTGAGTCCAGAAGATGAGTTTCATTATTACCTCTATCTTCAGGTAGCTGATAGCTTGGACACCACAGGATTGTAGCACCTGGTAAACAGCAATATTCATTTGTTCCTCATTCCCATGCCATTTTAGCACTTTTCGTGCTTTTGGACTTTTGTCCCCTTTGAATATGAGTCCTCCTGTACGCCTTTTCTTACTGAATTTTAATTCAGGATCCTCTATCCCATAGTGTCCTTTTGTGTGAGTGGTGTACTTCAAGTTTCAGCTCACGGACGGAGAGGATCTTTTGGCAATTTAGTACTTATGATTCAGCACCTGCCTTAAATTATGATGCTTTTATAGGAGTTTTTCTCTTTATTTGCCTTTTGGCATTCATTTCTTGGCATGGGATCATTTATATTTAATATACTATTCACCTTGCTCCTTTCCATGGATCCTCTGCTATCGCTCCTTAGAACATTTTAAGTGTGACGTGGATGGAGCCCTGACATAGTATTCCAGACTCTTTGAGTCCGATTTATTTCACAGGGATTAAGCAGGACTTCAATGCACACAGAATTATTCGAGAAAATGACTAAACTGGAAGAAGTTCATTTATCCAAACAGCAACCAACAGTCTGATCACTAAAATGTTTATCACCCCCGAAAATTTTGATGTTCCCCAAACAACCACGGGTTCGTCCCTTTTATTGAAAACAAGAAAAATTCAAACTAAAGCAGACTGAAAACATGACTCAAAAGACAGCCAGATGAATTATTTATATACAAGACAGAAGAAAACAAACAAACTTAGGAAAAATAAGGCTTGAGAACCAAACCATTTACTGGTAGGTTCTCCTCCCACCCCTGCAGGTCTTGCAACTTGTAAGTAGAAGGACCAAGCTTGGCTGCAATCTGAAAAGGGCCTGCCCACAACTACTGGAATTTGGTATGCTTTCCTTTCTCATCATGGGGGTGGTCCCATTTGAGGACTAAGTCTCCTACTTCAAAGTCTTTTGTCCCAGCTTTATGCTTGTCAAACCATCTCTTAATTGACTCTTGTCGTTGCTAAAAGCGTTCTTTGGCTTTAGATCTAGCCTCTTCTGCTTTTAGGAGATTATATATTCTTATCTATAAGACTTCATCATCAGACCCTCTAGACTCTTGAGCTAATATGGAAGATGGTAGCATGATATTGGGAGGAAGGATGGATTCTTTTCCATAGACAAGGGTATACAGAGACACTCCAATCGCAGACTTGGGGGTGACTCTATCAGCCCAAAGGGCATTTGGTAATGCTGAGTGCCAACTCCTCTGGTTTTCTACCACAGTCTTCTTTAAAATTCTAATCAAATTTTTGTTAGAGGATTCAGCCAGGCCATTTCCCTGTGGATAGTAATTAGAAGAATAATGCAATTTTATCCCTTTATCATGAGCAAAAGTAGTCAATTTAATTGATGAAAAGTACTTAGCATTATCAAAAACTAACGAAACTGGAACTCCAAACTTGGTCATGATGTGGTCTTGCAAGAAGGTGATGACCTCATCTTCATTTATCTTGCGCAGCGGGATAGCTTCGACCCAGTGAGTGAAGTAATCAGTCGCAGTCAAAATGTACTTGTGCTGCAAAGAGAAATTCGGTTTTATTTCTCCAATAATATCCAATCCCCATTGCTCGAATGGCTCGGTAATCATCACAAGCTTTAGAGGTGCTGCTGCTTTAGGCTGTCTCCCACCACACCTTTGGCAAATATCACACTTCTTGACATGTGCGTGTGCATCTCTAAAGAGCGTAGGCCAGTAGTAACCTGCCCTGAGGATTTTGTGGGCTGTGGTATCCCCTGAATAATGTCCGCCAGCAGGACCGTCATGCAATTCTGTCATCACTTTCTTCACATCTTCCTTTTCTAGACATCTGAGAAGAACTCCGTCATAATTCTTTCTGAACAATACCCCTTCCACAATTTGATAAGATGTTGATCTAAGACGTAGCGCTCTTATTTGCTTGGAATTCCAATGTTCAGGTAACAGACCTGCCTGCAAGTAATGTACAAGGTCTCTATACCAAGACTCGGGAGCTGTAAATAAAGGACATACATCCATTACATGTAATTCGGCCTCATCCCCCCAAGCTTGTTCTTCATTGTTCCCACTTTTAGTCATCAATTTACACAACCCTTGACCTTTAACAATAGAGGCTGGCTTGAATTCAAGGTTGTACTCTTGAAGAGCTGTTACCCAGTTGCCTCTTCTTTCTCCTAACTCCTGCTGTATAAGAAGAGATCTTACGGCTAGGTAGGGAACTATTACCTTGGTTCGATTCTTTAATATATAAGGCCTGAATTGCTTTACCGCTTTGAATACTGCGTACGCTTGTTTATCAATAACTGGGTATTTTAATTCGGCCCCTTGTAGACCAGTACTCATAAAGGAGATTGGGAATTCATCCCCCCCTTCTTCCTTTTGGGTGAGCACGGCTGCCGGTGAATCATCAGACGTAAAAGTATATAGAATAAAGTCTTTATCAAAGTCTGGGATTTTCAAGGAGGGTGCGTGTGCAACAGCAGTTTTAATTTTGCTGAAAGCATTCTTCTCAATTTCGGTCCATTTGAATTGAGCATTCTGCTTGACCATCTGCTGCAGCGGCTTCACAGTCTGAGCGAAATCAGGCACAAACCTGCGTGCGAAATTAATGGTTCCCATGAATGATTGCATCCCCTTTTTATTATGGGGCAAGGAGATTTGTTCAATAGCCTTAATTCTTTCTGGATCAATGGAGATCCCTTGTTTTGAAACTATGTGGCCCAACAACTTTCCTTTCGTGACAGCGAATACACACTTCTTAGGATTGAGTGAAATGCCATACTTACGACAACGTTCGAAAATTTGCTTTAAGTGAAACGCGTGCTCTTCTCTTTTCTTCGATAATATGGTAATGTCATCAAGGTATACTACAGCACTTCGCCCAATCAATCCGTGGAAAGCTATGTCCATAGCCCTCTGAAATGTTGCTCCAGCATTTATCATCCCAAAAGGCATTCTCCTGTAGGTGAAGGTTCCCCACTTGGTCTTGAACGTTGTCTTTAATCTGTCTTCTTCGGCTACTAACACTTGATTGTAGCCAGAGAAACCATATAATAATGAAAACAATTCAGAACCAGAGACCATTTGCAGCAATTGCTCCATGGGCGGTACAGGGTAGTTATCTTTATCAAAAGCGCGGTTTAGATTTCTGAAATCCACGCAGAGTCTGATTTCTCCAGACTTTTTTCTTACTGGTACCATATTTGACACCCACTCAAAGTGTCTGACTTTGAAAATGATTCTAGCATCCAATAATTTCTTCACTTCACTCTGAATCAGCGGTTCCAACTTTGGATGCATTTTTCTCAACGGCTGCTGATATGGCTTGACGCCTGCTCTAATGGGGATGACGTGTTTGATGATACTAGTATCGTATGTTTTCAAGTCTTCGTATGTCCACGCGAAAACATCTTTATATTTTTTTACAAACTGACGAACTTGTCTCTTTCCGTTGGTGAACAGCCTTTTCTGAGATTCACAAATTTGGGATTCATTTTAGTCCCTAAATTAATCAACTCAAACTGCAGAGATGAGCTGTGGGTCTTCACGTTGGGTGGTCTTCTGAATTTTTCATTTAAATCGAACATTTTTTCCAACGTTCTGACTCCTTTAGGAATGAAATTATCGTATTTCATCTCAGCCTAATGCTCTTCATCGTCTATGATCGCTCCTTTAAACACCTCATCATTCGTTAAACATTCTATGATCTGCTGGTCATCATCGAACACTCGTAGGTTCGTAATTATGTCAAGTACAGAGGGCCTGAAAAGCAGTTCGACAGAACATCGATTATTAGTGGGTACGAGTCTAGCGGCTGATGTGGCTAACAGATCAGCAGCTACGTTTTTAATTCTTGGAATTGAAATAATGTTAAATGCATTAAAATATTTCAGCAAATCCCATACCTCATTCTGGTAAGATTTTAAGTGAGGAGAAATACAATGTATCTGATTCTGGATTTGTTTCACAATAATTTCAGAATCCCCAAAAACTTTTAGATTACTTACCTTTAATTCAATTGCCTTCTTTAGTCCCTGCACCAGTGCTTCGTACTCGGCTGTATTATTAGTACACTCAAAATCTAATCTACACGAAAGGAAATGTGTATTCTTCTGTGGGTCAATCAGGACACAACCAGCCCCTGATCCTTCTAATGTCTTAGAGCCATCAAAAAATAAAGTCCAAAAATCATTAACTACTGAAAATGAATCTATTCCTACTGCTAAGTCTACTATTTTACAATCAATCTCATCAGCCTGTGAGAATCGAAGGAGATCAGGTTGGGTATAAGATGCGTTGCTGGCTTCTTCTGCTTGGTAATTACCTGGTTCCAACTCAATAAAATAGTTTCCCAATACATAATCCACTGGTACATTCTTCTCCTCCAGCTGAGTAACATTGTACTTCATGTGAGGCTCTCTTAAAATCTTGATCTGGTTCGGACTTCCTTTGTATGGAAACCACGGATGCGACCAATCTGAGGCGAAATATCCATTTAATTTGGCCGACCAATCTCTGCTTAGAATGAGACCGTAAGCATCTGGTATATCAGCCACCACGATGTTAATAACTTGGCATACTTTGTCATTAGATGCCAGACGGACTAGGACATCTTCCAACTCACCAATTACCTTTACATCTGTCCTGTCCAGTTGAACCACCCTCCACGTGGATGGTTTAGGCTTCCCATTGATCTTTTTACAACGATGCCCCTGAGTCCACCAAGCAGTTATGTACATTATGATTGAAAATTTCAAACGTGAGGAGGAAAGGTGGATGTTTGCTTTTAGACTTACCTCCTACGCTGGTTTCCCCAACTTCCTCTTCTTCTTGAGGTTGATTGTTAGCGGGCAGCTCCCCATCCGACGCTTCCAGTGCTTTCAACAGCCTTTCCTTTTGCTACGGCACTTTACAGATTTCGAATAGGGACACAGTCGCTTTTATCTTCTTTAAATCCTCCACAATGTCATAACCCATCGACTGCTCAATGGGATGGGGTTTTCCAGCATTTTCTTCACTGGGCTTGGCCTGCACATCACTCTGCCTAGGATCTTGGCTGGTGATAGTGAATTCTGGAATTTTATCAGCCAAATATTTGTCTTGAAATTTCTTCTTAACATTTCTCTGCAGCCTCTTAATCTTTGGGAGTATAAGACTGTCTTCCTTAACCGTCCCTTGGCTCCTCGTGGCTATGTTGGTTTCCAGAACGTCTTTGCACCCCTGAGTCTTCTCTTCTTCAGCATCAAAAAGTGAGACAGAATTCCATAAAGCCATGGTTTCCTCTTCCTGCTCTTTAGTAGACGTAGAGGCAGAATTTTCTTTTCTTTCTTCATTTCCCTCTTCTGTCAATCTAGAATCTAACAGCTGATTCATGACCAACGTCATCGAATTTATCCACTGCGGACAATTCCTCTCAGAGTGTGGTTGTTGGTGAAATGTGCAAAAAATATCCAAGCCCACCTCTGTTAAATTCATAGATGTCGTATTGTGAGGAGGAGGTTGGGGCAGGTGGTTGTCCTCTCTTTTCTTATAATATGGCTTATAAAACTTTTGTGTTTCCTTTTCTTTCTCCATATCTATGATTTTATTGGAAAGCTTCTGCATCATTTTGGCCATATTTTCCAGATCTGGAGACTTTTCTTCCTTAGGCTTAGTAAACAATAAGGCTTTTCTTCCTGTACCTTTCTCCCCAGACTGTTCTGGATAGTCTTCAATGCTCTCTCTCTCAGCTTCCACCACTTCTGCTTCTTCATATGTTTCTGTCAAAGTAGGCTTGGCCCTACTTTTGGCAAACATGGCCAAATCAGGGCCTAAAGCTGAAGTATAGTATTCAATAAGAACTCTGTCTGAAGGCTTATTTGTTTCAGAGAAGTTCTTGAGATAGGTTGCAAACCTTTGTGTGAAACTATGCACCTTTTCTTTTCTTTCTTTCTTCAACACGCACAGCCCTTTCATGAGAGCTGCGTGAGTTTTCTGAGTTGCATACTTACTTCTGAAGATTCTTTCGAAGGTATCCCAATCAGGGATAGAGTTAGCAGGAAATCCAAAGTACCATGACACTACAGATCCTTTAAGGGTATGTGGGAACAGTCTACATACCACGTCTTCATGTTCCCCGGCCCTTAATCCCTTAATCGCTAGGTAAAAGCTTTGTAGGTGATCATCTACTAGTATTTTCTCATTGGGATCAAAATTGGGCAACATCTTGTCAAAGGCTTGAGGTAGGTCATGTAAAGGAGGTGTAAGGTTTAATGGTGATCTGGCTCTCTATGCAGGTGGTGGATTTGGTGGGTTAGGTGGTGGATTAGCATTTACTCCTGCCATGAGTCTGGATGGGGAGTGAGGAGGTGAACCGACTGGAGTGCGAGCAAGAGAACTTTGAGGGGTACCTGGGCCTTCTTGGTTCAAAGGTAGTATAGCTTCCTGTAAGGCTGTTTCTACAAGCTCTTCCCAGTCTCCAACCAACACTGAGTCTTCTGCTACAGGGCGATCTTTCCTTTTATACTCTCTTCTGGGTAGTTCAGGGATGATTGGAAATCCTCCAATCTTCTTTACGTATGCTCTGGTGTGTCTTCTCAGATCATTAACAATCTCATTATCAACAGAATATAGATGTTCTCTTTCTTCCGAAATTGGATTATGAAACCTACTGCTTTCAGAGTTGTTACCAGTGGAAAAGTCTCGGGAAAACGGGTTTCCTCGGCCAGCCATGCACTGGCGGCCCTCCTTCTAGCGCCAAAACTGTTGAGGCCCCAAAATTCGCAGGCAACAACAGTAAGGGATTCTCCCCAGTCAACGTTCCCAACTAGCTCGTTGACTGTTTGGTATAGGGAATCCGTCCGGTTTACGGTCCGGCTACCGTAGGTCAAAGTAACAAAACAAAGGTTTTACCGGTTGCGGCCCGGCCCACCGATTTTTTGTATTTTTTACTTAATGTATGATATGCAAGTGCCTAATTAATGATGTAGGGTGATAAGATGCGAGGAGGTGTCACAATGTGATGCGCAGGTTCTTACCTCTCGTCTTAAGCTCACTAGCATCCCAATCACAGACAACAAGAAAAAGAAACTAACTACCTAAACTATCCCTAGGGAGCAGGATTATCATTCGTAAGTGAGTAATACATTTTGTACATGCATTATGAAGAGTTACAGTTAGCTGACACTTCTTTCAAGACACACGAACCATTACAGATATTTAAACAACCAGATAGCCGATTATTTTATGAACAACACTTATTACTCACAGTGGAAAACATCCCAAAAGATACTGAAGAACATTCAACAAGAACATAGGTTCAGGAAGTTAAATACCCTCACAGTAAATGAAACACAGCTGAAAACGAAATAGTTCCTCTTCAACATTATTCATTTAATCGCATTGATACATTCCACATTTCGCTCTCTCCAGCAGGCAAAAGTTACACTTTCTGACTGTAAAATGAAGTAGTTCCTCTTACAAGCAAAAGAGTTTCTCCATTTTTTCCAGGGAAAAAGCCCCTTCTAAGTCCTACTTTCAAATATTTCAACTACAATTACAAAACGCTCCAGTTTTCCCTAGACGTGTGATCTTTCAGTGTCCCAAACGTTTCACATTCCTCTATCTTGTCTGCATGCAATCATGAACCACTAGGTAACTGATCAGTTTTTTGGGTCCGCGCATTTATAGCTCCGGATTTCGTCTTTTACTTCCATGGTCCTCCTAGCGATCCCCCCAGTTTCAGTTATACTTCCGCCAAACGGTCCGTCTTTCTCCGCACCACGGTAGATTGACCAGTCCCCTCAAAACCGCCTGCAATCAATCGATAAGCATTATTCAAACAGCAAATATTACCAATTAAATAACTAATCCACAAGGAAATAGCAAGGCGCACCACCAGTGGGCTTGACAAACCTAGCCTACGATGGCCAACAGGAAACTCATTGGCGGGAAAACTCAAATTCGGCAGTCGGAAGGAAATAACATCGGAGGTCAAAAGGCTTTCCCAGCCGCAACGGCGGAAAAGGCACAAATTACGGACAAGCGAAACGCGGGCAAGAGAGGCTTTAATCGGAAGTCGAACGGATTTGTACTTCGAAAGCCAAAATACTTTGAGAGCCGCAACGGCAGAAAAGAGAAGGCTAGAGCTATGCGATGCAAATCGAAAGTCGAACGGATTTTCGTTTCGGAAGACAAATGTATTTTCCATCCGCAACGACGGAAGAGAAACGGCTTCGGTTCCGCGGCTAACAGGCAAACGCTAATCGGTAGTCGGAACGATTTAAACTTCGGGTGCTAAATTGCTTTAGGAGCCGCAATGGCGGATGGGAAAAAGGTTAAAACTTCTGATCAAAACAAGAGAGACTCCCGATCCAATGGAGAAACTAAGTGTTTCAGTTAACTTTAAACATTCAACAATGGACAGCGACCTGTCATACCTCCGCAACGGCGACCCACAGCAAAGAACAACTGGTTCGATCAACAAACAAAAGCAAACTTAAAATCTGCGATCCACCATAGACTCCAAACGCGATCAAAAATCGAACCTTGGGTGAGAGTTAAGCTTTTACAATCATCTAAACTAAAATCAGGCCCAAAACACAAAGGATCCAACGATCAAAACAAAATCATGAGGAGGGGTCCAAAATTTAAGAAATTTGGGGAGGAAAGTTGCAGCTGCAACAGTGTGCTAAAAAACATTTTCCCTATATGATTTAAGCTCGTCATAAGTGAAAACAAAAACATCTCTATATTCTTTGACCAAATTTATAAGGCTGTTCCTTTCCTTTTTCAGAGGTTCCTTTTCTAATTTTTATAATTTTTGGTTCCTTTTCCATTCCAATGTTGATCTCAATGTACTCGTCGAGATTCATTTGTTCAACATTACTCTTTTTTTTGTTCTGCCTATCAAAGATGTTCTCTAAAGTGACTAGACCACGTGGGACGAGGTTATTAAACTGGTCACCTTCTCCAGGATACTCTTTATTTTCTTCCTGCTCATTTACTCTAAAGTTAGAGAACTCATTAACATTATGAATAAATCTCAAGATTTGTTCATGATCTTTGAAAACCTACCAATATTCTACATTATCAGGAACATAAGGTCTGAAGTTAATTTCTAAAAGACAATCCCTTTCTAACATCTCATCCGATGGCTGAAGTGTTGAAGCCACAAATGCTAGTTGGTCAGTGGCACTATTCTGATCTCTAGGGATTGCTTCTATATTAAGGGCATCAAAAAATTCCATTGTATCCCAGACTGCATTTCTATAATTTTTTAATATTTCACATTTACATGCAAACTGACCCTTAGCTTGTTGGACAATTAATTCAAAATCCCCCTTAATACTAAGCAATTTGATCCCCATGTCCTTGGCAATCTCGATGCCTAGTATAAGTTCCTCGTACTCTGCCACATTATTAGTTGCCTCAAATTCTAATCTGAAAGCAAAGTTAAAAACTTTACCTTCGAGAGAAACAATGACTACCCTAGGCCCTTTTCCTACTCTAGAATAAGCTCCATCAAATTTCATCCTCCACAATTCATTAAGTTTTTCATTTTTAACTTCTTCTTGGATAGGCTCTAAGAAAGTGGAGTTTATCTGGTACATCCCTAGTTCACTTGAGTAGTTGACATACTCATTCGATGGTTTCCCTAGGCTTTCTACATGATATCTTCATTCTTTCTTAGTATGTAACTTAACCAATGAATCCTCTGATGCAGGTACAGTGGCGTATGTCCAGTCCATTTGGATGGATCCCCCTAAAGTTGCAATGATAAGAGCATGCCCCATTTATCTGGCACATCTATGACGAGGATATCCATGGTAACATGGATGTCCGGATACTTGGCTAATATTACATTCTGCCTTTCAATCATACCTTCAACTTTGATAGGTCTAGAGTCCATGGCACATACATACATTTAGGTAGAGCATAGTGGTTCTAAGGCCAACTAGCTGCATGAATTTCTTGGTCATAATATTTGATCCTAAACCTAAATCTAGCATACAGTTGTGCAGGAGAAAATCACCTATCATCAATGACATGTAGAAGGGCGGGTGATCTTCTTTTCTTGGGTCCCTAGTATGCAAGATTACAGGGGGATCTCCACAAACATTTTCCTGACTAGGAGGAAGTTGTTCTATAGTGTTGGCAAAAGTTACTTTCTTGGGAACTGTAGGTTTTTCAAGTGCAACTATCTTTGAGGTAGGAAGGGGATCATTATTAATTTGAGGCTCTAGCATTTTCAACAATTTCTCATTTTGACCAATAATTTTACATAATTCAAGCACAGGAATCGGGACTTTAGAGTTTGCTAACCAACTACCTAAATCAAAAGTTAGAGCAACAGAATCTGACTTATCATTTATTTCTGGAGGAATGTCAGAAATTGTTACCTTTGGAGCAGTTTGGGTAGATAGTCCTTCCCTTGGTCTTCTTTGATATGTTATGCCTTTAAAATTTTGAACATTGTTGTTATTTGAAGGCATTTCTCCATAATACTCAGTTAAGTAATAAACCCATTGATGAAACTAGTTGGCTTGATTCCAGCTATCCTTGTGGTCAACATAGATGTCCCCTACATTGTGAATGAATTCAAGCTCTCTTGCAGACGTACTAGGACCTCACCCCTCGGGATAACCATGCTCCTAGACATAACATGCATAATGGCAACCAGATTCCTCATGGAAATCTATGCATGTCCTACAAAATGGTTTGTAAGGCTCAACCACATTAGTAGCCTCTAGCTGATGAGGAGGCCTTTGCTCATGGTTGGGATTCTTTCTCTGCCATGTTTTCCTTGCAGGGAAAGTCCTAGGAGGTGGCGGAGGTTGAGTTCTTTCAACAGCTATGACCCTATTATGAACCTCCTTAATCCGTGCTAAGTGTTTCCTTTCCATTTCTTGCATTTTCTCTGTCAGGTCCATGAGCTTCTTCTCATAAGCTTCGTTTGACAACTCTTTCTCTTTAGGTTCAATAGTTTTAAGAGGAACGGATGACCTAAAGTAACCCTGGATGTTTGACTCTCTTGAAGATTGCATTTTCTTATCAATTTTAACGGCCAAACCCTGATCTAGAATTAAAGTAGTCGGCTCCTTGTCTCTAATCTAGTATTGGATCTTACCACTTAATGCTTCAATGTAATAATCGAAAGTAGAAGCTGCAGGAGGGGCATAAGTGGCAGGGATGGAATTTGACAACTCAATGAACCTATTATTAAACTCATCCATGGTTTCTGTTTCATATTTCTGCATACTAGTCAAAGCTGATACTAGATGTCTAGATTCCTTTTTACTGCCAAACTTTCGAAGGAAAGAAGTCTTGAAGTCCGCTATGGTAGTAAAAGAATTGTTTGGCAAATTATCATACCAGTTTCCAACCTTGCCATCCAAAGACAGAGCAAACAAGGTCATGTACACATCTTCATGTTTATCAGCACCCCTAACATGAGAACCGCGGTGCCTGGAGAAATTTTTGATATGTTGCTCAGCAGAGACAAAGGCATTAGTGCCATTATAGGTCATAATTTTGTCAATAGCCTTTTTAGGAATGTCATGAGGTTGACCTGCTATCTGAGTAAAGTTGAGTTGAGTAAAGAACTCACCCATTGTGTCAAGGAAACAGTTATTGTTTTACAATTTTTCTAAGTTTTCTAGAAATAAAAGGCGGATGTCTGGAACAGACTCAGATGCAAGTTCTGCAAGGATCCTATGAAAAGCTAGTTTGTTTAGTCTCCTCCTATAGAATTTTTTAGGGTCAGAAATGAAACTGAGAAAACCTTCATAGTTTCTTCTAGTCGAATACCTTGAGGTGTTAACTGACAGTGGAGTCGCCAGGTGGACTTAATTCTAATTTTGAAGAGTGATTGGACTAAAAATCTAACAAAAAGGAAAAAAGGGTAAAAAACTAAAAAGAAACAAAGGTTGTACAGGAACAAAAAGATTTGTCCCTGGCAACGGTGCCAAAAAATGTTCTCTGATGATTGCACACCAGTGGCAGAAATCTTCTGAAAGTTGTCTCCTCACTTAAGAAAGTGGGAGAGGTGTGATCTTGGGGGAAAGTACAGAGCCAAGTACTGTCAACTACTCCTAGCTCCTTCGTTTAGGCTAACTCCTAACGAAGCCAAGGGGGGTAGTCCCTACAAAAGAGTTTCTACAGCTCTTAAGTTGTTAAAGTGTTTTAAATGGTTGTGGATGCGGATGGGTGTTGTTTAGGAGTTATGGTGATTAAATGTGTTTGTTTATTATGAAATTGACGCATAAGATAAAGCAATCCACGTTGCTATCAAGAGAATTAAAATATGAAAAATAATTCAAGACTTTATAAAGATGCATTCACAGATAGAAATTAAAATGTTTCAAAGATAAATGATCCAGATATAGCAAAGATTAAAAGACCAATGCCTTTATGGAGTCAGAGCTCTGCAATGCTTTAAGAAATAAATCTATGTCTTGAAATAAAGTTAGTGGATGTAATGTTGCGCAAGTTCTCTTGGTATATTTTAAGAATTTTAGGTGGTCTTGCTTATGGTTTCAGCGAAGGGTTTTCAATATCCAGGGAAATGTTCCAAGTTAATCTGTTGGAGACATGACGGCCCTCCAAGTATCCCAGGCTGGTATTGCGAAGATTGACCAGCTAGCTGAGAAGCTTAGACAGCGGGGAGTTCCAGCGCCTCCATTAAGAAGAACTTATGAAATTTCCTACAACGTCGGTGTGTTGGTTATGGAGTTTAAATTTTTTTATGTTTCTCTTGCAAGATTAAAAATCCAATGCCGTTTCTGGGTACTCCGATTTTGAAGTCCGTCAGAGCTACTCCAGCAAGGAGACAACGAAGTTAATTAATTATGGGGGAGTGAGTTGAAAATTTTATTAAGTCGATTAATTAAGACTCTCCGACAGAGAGCACTCTTGACCTTGTCTTATGACAAAGGTTCAAGAGACTTAGCTAATCTAAATGCCTAATGAAAGGATATGCAAATCTAACTATGCTCTCCGATAGAGAGTTCTCTTGACTTAGGTTATGACAAGTTCAAGAGACTTAATTAATTAATTGATTAAACTTTAAGAAAAAGAAAGCTAAACTACCAAAGAGTCTCTTTCAGGATTTTTAGGCTCTAATCGAGAAAGCATGAGGGTAAGTAAAATTATATCAAAAAGTAAACAAACTTTGCATTAGCTAAGTAAATAAACAAAGAAACATTTTTGTCTTTTATATTTTATGAATGATAAACTAATCAGAAATGAACTATCCAACTTTAATAAAAAAACAAACTTCTAATAATTATGAAACTATTCTATCATATTCTATCTTTAGCAGTTTATTAAACAAACAAAAAATACAAGCATGAGAAAGGGACGATACAAGCTTCCCCCAAATGGGGGAAGAGGGGTGTGGGAGCCATAATCCCACTCGCTCTTTATTAATTTTTTACAATATTTTTGATGCCCTTTTCCTCTTCTTGAATGAGCATGGTGAGAAAGGGAAAGAGAGAAGAGGGAGGTGTTTTGCTCTTTTTGCTCTTTGTTTATTCCATTGCTTTCTTGTGGCCTTTGGGCTCTTTTTTACTTCCATAAATACATGGTCACTTAGTCCAAATACATATCAAACCTGTTAGTCAAGTTTAACATGGCTGAATGTAGGGCTCCTCCATTCCCTTTCCTTTTAGGGATCAGCCTTGAAGAAGGAAAAAACACACCTCCCATGGATTGCACTATTTATCGACAGCTGATTGGTAGCTTGTTGTACTTCACTCATTCTCGGCCAGATATATGTTATGTCATGAATGTTGTATCAAGATACATGCAGCAGCCCCATGATCTTCATTGGAAGGCAGCCAAGAGTATCCTCCAGTATATTCAGGGAACCAGGACCTACGACATTCACTATGTTGCAGACTCCGAGCTAGAGCTGGTTGCTTACACAGATTCCAATTGGGTGTGTAATTCTATTGATCGAAAGTCTACTTCTGGATATGTCTTCATGTTTGGTGGTGGCCCCATTTGCTGGTCTAGTAAAAAACATGCCTACATAGCATTGTCTTCAGCAGAGGCTAAGTACCGAGGAGCAGTGAATGCTTGCCTCCAAGATGTTTGGTTGCAAGGAATTCTTTCAGATTTTGATCTTGGTAGTACTTTGTCCACTATCCTCTTTTGTGACAATCAAAGTGCTATTAATATATCCACATATCCAGTTACCAGGTAGAGGACCAAGCATGTAGAGATACACATGCACTATATCAGGGAATTAGTGCATGACAGGACCATCATTCTGCAATATTGCCCAACTGATGAGCAGATTGTAGACATCTTCACCAAGAGATTTTCAGAAAAGAATTTCACTTACCTCCGTTCATTGTTGGGGGTGAGTTCATCAGGGTGATCAGACTACTTTCAGTGTTCAGCTTGAGGGGGGGGGGGTTCCCACTGGGTTTTCCCTCTTTTCCTCACTTAGATTTATTTTTGAGCATTGTTTGAGTTTTATTATTGTAGAGGGTGACCTATAGCCTTAGTTGTCGGGGCCCTAGCATTTCATGCATGTTATGTTTCTACTCCTTTGAGTATAGCTTAAGGGGGGGTGCTGGAGACATTTACCCACCATGCACACTTAATTTGGTTAATTTGGCCTTGTTAAACCACTATCCTAAGTTTTATTGAATTAATTAACATCAGAGGAGCACTGTATGACATCATCATGAGCACACCCATGCCTACGTTCAGTCAAGGAGGCCAACTAATCCTTCTCCTTCATTTGGGGAGGCCAACTGGAGCACTCCGGGAGTGATCTGAGTGTCATAAATGCACCTAATAGATAACTGATGGTTACAATCAGTTAATTTGAGTGGTGAAGGCACCTCCATTCATTATTTAATTATTTTTAATGATTATTTATGAACTGGAGCTAATACAGACACCTATAACCACTTCTGATGGCCAGTTTGACTTCAGTTAACCTCATCGAGGTTCATTGGAGTTATTGATGTGCTACCACTTGTTGGTTGGCATGCAGTGACATGTGTCTGAGCTACTTTCAGTTATAATCAATCATTCATTGCACTCTAACTTTAGTTAGGACTCAGTTGAGTCAATCGACACTTGATCAGTTGGTTACTAGTGTGTTTACTGTGGCTTACAGTCAGTTAAGCTACACCCATTCATTCAATTCGAATGACCTCCTTGTGAATTTGAATTGTCTTGGCATTCATGCATCTTCCATGATCATTGTATTGTATCATCATTCTTTCATTTGATTATGAAGAGATACTACTCCCATTGTAGCACCATTTTGCCAATTTTATGCATATTTGTCTGTATTCTTTGTGAGACTGTATTTTCAGTTCCTAGACCACTGTGACAAATTAATATGTTGATTCTTAGTAAATATCTTTATGTAGTAGAGCTGAAGTGAAAAAAAAAACATATGTTGATTAGAAAGAAGTTCTCTAGATAAAAAAGGATACCCATACGCTGGATGTGCGATATTGTTGCTCAGTAAAATATGCATACCATAGAATAGTATATGTGACTGAGCTAGGAACTTTGTTTAGTATTTAAATGTAGATCACATACCTGCATAAAAGACATAGATCGCAGTAATTATCACACATTGTGGTTTTGGCAACTAACTGTTCAGATGCAGATATTCAAAAGTAGATTGAATAAGTTTCAATGGTTGCAGATTATGAAGACATTCACAAGGATAAGGTATTTTTGTATTTGCGGTTATTCAATACACTCTTATTTCATATCAGTGAGGTTAGATGGGGCGAGGAGCAGGCATTTGTATCTTCCTTCCACATGGTGCTAGAAAATACAATCAGGTTGTTGTAGCATAATTTCTATTGGTGCAGATAAAACCCTGTGGATTGGATCTATTGAGTATGGTTGTCATTGATGTTAAAGAAGTTCAGTAATGACAAAGGAATAACCTAGGACATGATGACATGGCATGTAGGATGAAGTTGGCATAGATAAAATAAACATGTTGTCCCACATGCTCTAGATAATTCACCTTCCAAGTTTGATGAAAGTAAGAATCCACCCTAGGTGACCTAAGGTTTTGAAAAATTGTCTAAGGATCAGCACAAAAGTTCATATGGACATTTTCAAATTCTCACCAAATGAATTCTATGTAAATAAATTCATCAAATAAAATGGGTTTATTCTTTGGTGATATGTCTGTCTACCCATAGTTTTTAGCTTTCTTTCTGGTGGTCACATGTGCAAGAAGTAAACCTACCAAAATGAGAAAAACCATGTTTTGAAAAGTGTCAGATATAGGAGATTAAGAGGAAATTTTCATATGAAAAATCGATGAGGAGGATTGATCGATTCTCTGATCAAATAATTGAGTTATAAAATAGCCATGGTACAGGGTCATTGATCGACCATCGATCACTGTAAGGATTGATGGAGATCAAAACACTAAATAGTGCTTTAAGTCTTATAGGGATGAACGGTTCATGACGAGGAAAGGAAGAGATCGATGGTCGGGATTGAATCTGACAAAAGAAGATACGAGCTTGTTAAAATTCCGAAGGAATTAGAAAAATGCAAATTGGATCAGACAATTGAAGAACTACGATCCAAGAGTGATCATCAAAAGATGAGGAAAGATCCCAGAGATCGAAGGTGCAAGAATGTTAAACATGTGGAAGGGAAATCCACAAGGAAGATAGATCGAATACGGGGAAAGGATCCGCAAAGTAAATGTGCAAGAAAGATAACATTTTGGAGTGACAAAGTGAAGTTATGTGTTTGATAGTTGATCAACGGACGAGGATGATTCCGCAAGAGATTGATAGTTCACATGAGTTGCAAAAATAGATTTGCGGGAAGATATTGCAGAAGCCCATTTCATAAAAAGTTGGAAGGCACATCCACAATCCACAACCTGAATGTGGAAAGAATGTTGCGGTTGCATAATTGCAGAAGTCATTTTTGAAATTTGGGAAATGCATATCTGCAATCCACAATCCGCAATTGTGGAAATTTAATTACAAAAGAAGATTGCAGAAAGGGAGATTCTGGAATCTTGAGTGCGGAATGAATGTTGTGGAAGCCAATAGCAGGAGAAAATTGCAAAGTCACACCCGCAATCCGTAACCCAAAATTGCGGAAGGATTTCTACTGCAAAAAGGTCGTTGCAGAAAATCAATTGTGGAAGGATTTTTGTTGCGGAAAGGTTTTTGCGGAAAGGCAATTGCAAAAGGATTTAAGTTCAACGCTCTGAAATCGCGCGGAAATCTTTTGAAGAGTCGCAATGAAGATACATGACTCCTAGATGAAGAAGCACATGTCCAGAATGAAAGGATGTTATTGTTGAAAGGTTATGACTATGAAAATACATGAGTTTCCAAGAATAAAGAGATGTGGTGAGATGCATGTTAAAGGTATTTATTGACAGAGGTTTCAGAGGAAAAAAGTGTCTCCACAGTCCAAATCGTAGCAACAGCTAGTAGAAGTAGATACCTGTGACATGAAGAATTATCTGTGACAGAGTTGAAGAAAAAGGGATCTAGAATATTGATAAAACATATTAGGGTGGCAGGGTGGTGCTAGGGCGGGATATAGGCCTGCAAGAAAGTTGTAGCCTCCTTTCAATAGAAGCTGGTAAATAAGGGTGTCGTAGCATCTTGTCAGTTGTAGTTAACAAACAGGGGGTCGTCGCCTCCTTCGAGTAGTAGTTGGTAAATAAGGTGTTGTAGAATATTTGTCTGTTGTAGCAAGAAAAAATCTAGGGTGTTGGTGCATCCTCTCTATAGCAACAAATAAACAATTTTGTAAAATTCATCTTATTAATGACTTTGAGTTTGTGGTTTTCTCCTTGAGGTTTCCATGATAAAATTTTGTGTCCTAACTTGTTTTTATTATTTTTGTGTCTTGTTCTAATTTTTTTAATAAAAAAAAAAGAAGGCAATAATGATTCACCCCACCACTCAGTATTGTTGGATAATCCAACAATTAGTATCATAGTAGAATCCTTCACTACAATTTAATCACTGGAAGGAATATCCTATTAAAAACCACTATGGATCAACAAGAATGGTTAGTCACCAACAAACCTTCATTATTTACAGGAGATAATTATGCATAATGGAGTGTAAGAATGAAGTTCCATCTAATGTCTCTTAGATACAAATTTTAGAGGTCTATTGAAAAATAGTTCAAAATACCAAATGACCTACCTACAGACAGATATGAACTAGATCAATATGAATCCAATGCTAAATCACTGAATGAAATCATGAGTGGGTTAACAAATTCAGTATTTGTGAAATTCATGCAATGCGGGACAACCAAACATGCTTCGAAAAAGTTAAAAAAATGTCTATGAAGGAGCATCCAAAGTCAAACAATCATAACTTCAGACATACAATTAACAGTTTGAAAGCCTAAAAATGAAAGATGGAGAAATTATTGCAAATATCTTCTAAGAGTAGATGAAATTGCCAATACTATTAGAGGCCTTGGAGGAGAAATAAAGGAGAGAGAAGTAGTTTACAAAGTACTAAAAACCCTTCCAATGAAGTATGACTCAAAGTTGTCCACTCTAGAAGAACGAGATGGTATTGAACTCATGAAAGTAGATGAACTACATGGGATCTTCACTTCATATGAGACGATAACAGGACAAGGTGGATCATCAAAGAAAGAAGCAACATTTAAATCCTCAAAAGAGCCAAAGAAGTATAAATCCTTATCCAAGAACCAATCAGAGAACCTAGACGATGAAGAATCTCTTTTCATCAAGAAAGTTTAGAGATGTACTGGAAAGTACAAAGGAAAGCTACCCTTGAAGTGTTTTAACTATGGAAGGATTGGTCACTTTGCCTCAAAGTGTCCTTAAGGAAAACAAGAAGATAGTGATGGTGATGAAGAACCTTTCTATAATAATAAATATCAAAAGAGTAAGACCATGTAAAAGAAGAAATTTAAGAAAAAGAAGAAAAACTTATATTCCAAGGAAGACAATGAAGATGAAGAAATTTTATTCATGGGAATAGAAACTAAAGCTCAAGATGGTGAATCATATGCGGAAGGAGAAGTATAACTAAAAGCAGAACTCGTTAGTTCTCTTGAAGAACTTGAAAAATGCAGGAAAAAGAACAAATAGTCAAATCAAATCATTAGTGACTTGAAGACCCAGCTTCAAGAGGCCAAGGAGATTGAAGAGGACCTATATTTGCAGCTCAAAAAGAGAATACAAGAATATCAAATGCTTGGAGAAGAGATTATGCGCCTTAGAAAGAAGTTTGATGAAGAATCTATTAAGTCAAAATTTTAAAATAGTTCAAAGACTCTAGATGACATCTTGAGTAGCCAAAAACCATCAAGAGATAACTCTGGATTAGGATATGACATAGAAAAGAAGCCAGAATGTTCCTCCTTCACAAAACAAGGTAGAAATAAAAGAAATGATGTGACTGCACTTAAAATTTAAATTAAAAATGAAGAAAGCAATAAATCTTCTCCATCCTCTCATGACACAGATAGAACTAATGTGATACCTAGAAGACCAATGACAAGTAGATATCAGCAAATATTTTATGATCATTGATACTCTTGTAATAATTTTGGTCATAAAGCCCTAAATTGTAGAGCATATGGAAATTTTCGTGACTACAATAAGAATGCACCTAGTAACAAACCAAAAGTAAGAAACCGTTACTCTTTTACACCTATTAAAATATATGACGTAGAGTGTTACAAATGCAATAATGATGGGCATATAACAAGATATTGTAGACTAATTAATCCTACATAGAAGGCTCCTGCAAAAGAGTTTCAAGACAAAAAATAGAGAACGGATTGGAAGAAAACGAAAGAGGAGGAAGAATCCATGATTTCTCTATGTGTAACAGAAAAGTAGAATCTATGGAATATTGATAGTGGGTGTTCAAAACATATGACAGGAGATCCGAACAATTTCATAATCCCAAGAAAATATAATAAGGGAAAAGTCACTTTTGGAGATAATATGTCTTCCAAAATAATTGGAAAAGGTACAACTGCTATCAATAATAAGATCAAAGATGAAAATGTGTTGCTAGCAGAATACCTAAATCCTAATCTCCTCAGTGTAAGCCAAACATGTGATCCAGGGAATATCTTCACTTTTGACTCTCATAAATGTGAAATCAGAAAAAAGGACTCAGGAAGACTTGCTGGGACTGCTGTAAGAAATTCAAGTATTGTCTACATCCTAGAAAATGAATAACAATGCTATATGAGTATGATTGATGAAAGTTTGTTGTGGTGTAGAAGCACAGGGCACTTAAACTTTGACAATATTATGAAAGCAAGTAAGAGGAACTTTAAGGGATTTTCAAAATATTGTGAAGCCTCTAAATTCAGTTTGTAAACATTGTCGACATGGGAAGCAAACTAAAAACAACTTCAAAACAAAAGAACATGTAACCTCACATCCATTGGAAATAATTCACACTGATCTTTGTGTACCAACAAGAACTAAATCTTGCAATGAGAGTATTATTTCATGTTGTTCATAGATGACTATACAAGGATGACTTGGGTTACATTTCTCAAAGAAAAATCAAAAGCTTTTGAGAAGTTTAAAATTTTTAAAGAAAAAGTTGAGAATGAAACAAATTTGAAAATTAAATTTCTAAGGTTAGATAATGGAGGCGAATTCACTTCAAGACTTCAAGTGAATTCAACGAATTTTTTGAAACCCATGGAATTACAAGACAATTTTCATACCCAAAGACACCTCAACAAAATGGCATTGTGGAAAGGAAAAACATGACAGTCCAAGAAGCTGCCAAAACTATGCTAAATGAAGCAAAACTTTCAAATATGTATTGGAGGGAAGCAATATACACAATTGTTTATAGACTAAACAGAGGACAACTCAAAGTTAATAATGACAAGACCCCTTACTAGCTATGGTATGGAATACCTGCTTCAGTGAAATATTTTAGAGTGTTTTGCAGTAAGTGCTACATAAAGAGGAATGGAGATGACCTTGGTAAATTTGAATCTAGAACCGATGAAGGAATATTTTTAAGATATTCTTCCACTAAGAAAGCATATATATGTTATAATAAAAGGATACACAAAATCATATAAACTGCAGATGTAAATGAGATGACATGAAATCGAGAAGAATAAAAAGCCAAGATGTTGTGAAAGAACAAGTCATGAAGGAGGGAAGGAATTCTTGCAAAAGGATGAAATTTATCATGATAAAGAAGAAGAAGAAGAATAAGATTCACCAGAAATTGAAGATGAAGACTGTCCAAGACCTGATACAAAATCTCCATTTAAAAGAATATAAAACAAACATCTCGAGACACAAATTATAGGTGATAAAGATGTTGAAGTTAGTACAAGAAGAAAACTACTATTTAATGAACACGCCTTACTATCAGTGGTGGACCCTAAGAAATATGAAGAGGCCAACAAATATTATGATTGGATAAAAGCCATGAATGAAGAGTTGGACCAAATTGAGAAGAACCAAACTTGGGAACTAGTTCCAAGACCTGCAAACAAGAATATTGTAGGAACCAAGTGGGTCTTCAAAAAAAAGTTCAACGAAGATGGAAAAGTGATAAGAAACAAAGAAATATTAGTGTGTAAAGGATATGCTCAAGTGGAGGGTATTGATTTTGAAGAAAATTTTGCACCCGTGGAAAGACTTGAAGGAATTGGGATTTATTTAGCTTTTTCATTCTACAATAACTTTAAAGTGTATCAAATGGCTGTAAAATATGCATTTCTTAATGCAGAACTTGAAGAAGAAGTCTATATTAAACAACATGAAGGTTTCCTCTTGTCAGAAAAAGGAGATTATGTTTGCAAACTAAAAAAGGAACTCTATTGTCTTAAGCAATCCCCAAGAGCATGGTTTTGAAGGTTAGATAACTACTTTAAGAAATAATGATATAAAAGAGGAGCCACTGATAGTAATGTCTACATAACGATAGAATATAAGAATACAATCATTGTTGGTGTTTATGTGGATGATATCATCTTTGGAAGAAATCTACAAATACTAAGTGTAAACTTAGCTTCTGAAATGAAGAAGGAATTTGAAATGTCAATGTTTTGAGAATTAACATTCTTCTTGGGATTACAAGTTTATCAATCAAACAAAGGAATCTTCATTTCTCAAACCAAGTACATCAAATACATGCTTAAGAATTTTAAGATGGAAAACTCCAAGCCTTTTGGTACTCCTATGATCACTGGTTGTAAGCTAAGCAAGAATGATGAGTCCTTCGAAGTGGATCATAACACATTGTATATATATATCATATGAAGCCTACTATATGTGACAACTACAAAACCATATGTGATTCTAGTTGTAGGATTGGTTGCTAGATTTCAATTAGATCCCAAATAAATACATGTGACAATAGTAAAAATAATTTTCAAATATTTAAAAGGCACTCTGGAGTATTTTTTATGGTACCCAAAATTTCAAGACTTCACTTTAAGAGCATTCACTCATGAAGATTGGGAAGGAAGTGTGATGACCGAAAGAGTACCAGTGGAGCAACATTCTTTTTGGGAAATTGTTTGGTATCATGGCTAAGCAAGAAACAATCCTCCATAGCGCTATCTATAGCAGAGGATGAATATATTGATGTTGCATCATGTTGTACTCAAGTCATTTCGATGAAGCAGACATTAAAAGACTTGCTTGTGAAGTATGAGCATCCAATAGTGATAAATTGTGACAATTCAAGTGCCATAAACATACTAGAAAATCATTTGATGCACTCCAAGAAAAACCACATACCAATAAATTATCACTTTCTAAGAGATCAAGTGTCCCAAAAAATGGTCAAATTGGAATATATTGATACTAAAGAACATATTGATGATGTATTCACTAAGCCACTACCCAAGTTGGGAGTAATATACTTACAATGAATGAAATGGAGAAAATGTAGAATTTCAGGGGGAGATATGTTGACAGGGAGAGATTTCAGAAGGAAGCCTTTGTCATTAATGTCAAAGGGAGAGAAAATTGGAAAATTGATCAATTGTTTCCATCAATGCCAAAGGGGGAGAATGTTGAGTATGGTTGTCATTGATATCAAAGAAGTTCAGTAATGAAAAAGGAATAACCTTGGACATGATGACATGGCATGTAGGATGAAGTTGGCATAGATAAAATCAGTATGTTGTCCCCCATGCTCTGGATACTTCACCTTCCAAGTTTGATGAAATTAAGAATCCACCCTAGGTGGCCTAAGGTTTTGAAAAATTGTCTAAGGGTCAACACAGAATTTCATAAGAAAATTTTTCAAAAGCCCACCAAATGCAATCTTTGTGTAAATAAATTCATCAAATAACATGGGTTTGTTCTTTAGTGATATGTCTGTCTATCCATAGTTTTTAGCTTTCTTTTGAGTGCTCACATGTGCCAGAAGTAAACCTTCAAAAATGGGAAAAAACATGTTTTGACAAGTGTCAGATACAGAAGATTAAGAGGACATTTTTAAATGAAAATCGACGAGGAGGATTGATATATTCGCTTATCAATTAATTGAGTTATGAAATAACCATGGTACGGGGTCAGTGATCGACCATCGATCACTGTAAGGATCGATGGAGATCCAAACACTAAATAGTGCTTTAAGTCTTACCTGGATGAATGGTTGAGGACGAGGCAAGGTAGAGATCAATGGTTAGGATTGAATCCAACACAAGAAGATACGATCTTGTTAAAATTCTAGATAAATTATAACAATGCAAGTTAGATCAGACAATTGAAGTATTGCAATCCAAGAGTGATCATCAATGACTGAGGAAGGATACGGAGATCGAACGTGCAAGAATGTTAAACATGCGGAAGCGAATACCGCAAGAAAGATATACTAACGATGTATTGATACGAATTCTGATATATATATCATTTCACTAACTATTTCTACAAATTAAATTAAAATTCTTGATATGACACTTGCAAACACTTAGTAAAATTTCAGACTAGGAAAATGAGGTATTTTGCTGAGAAATTTGTAAGTATATAAACAAGCAGAGGGAAGCAATGAAAGTAAGTTTTAGAAAATTGAATTCACAATCCCTAACACATTTATATCAGGTACCATTTAGGTTTCAAATTTTGCTAGGCGAAAACTTAATCCCCTGTTTCTGGATCACCCAACCGTGAAACTAGGAATAATTATTCAGTCCTTTTGACCAGGGGCTTGGGAAAATATACAATGATGTTTTATGACATTTATATATTATAAAATTAGGTTCAGTACATTTTGGGACATTTTTGGAGAAATTGGTAGAGTCTAGGAGTGAATTGGGAATTTTTGGCAATTTTGGACTAGAGGAATCCTGCACAATGGAGGCTATCAAAACAATGTACGAACTCAATTTTTTTTTAATATGGAAGTATGTATGAATATAGGGGTACGTCAGTGACCCAAAACAACTTTAAAAATATAAAATTAGTGTACATATCTCATATAATTGCAGAAACAGTAAGACTAGTTAATTTTAACTATTCATCTAGCTAGAGTGCTTAATATAGCATGAAATTCATGGCAGAAGTGATTTAGATATGATAATTGGAATAAAATATAATAATAAAGCTGATATCAACACATAATATCCCTCATAAACATCCTCACGGTCTTAACTCATTCATTATTTCATTTATTTGACCAAAAACCCTCATTTAAGCATGGATTGGAGGTCATTAATAGAAGATGTGATATCTAAAATAATTGGAAAGTATGTTGACAGTAATACAGAGATATTTAACAAATTTTATTTGACTGGTGCATAACAAAAGGGAAGTGGTCGGACTGACCACTCCAAAATAGAGCTCAAAACAATGGGCAGAGGCCCAAAATCATACATAAGAATTGTTGGGAGCGTAGGTGAAGCTTGTGCTTCACTGGAGCTCGAATTTTTTGAACATGATGGCTGAAATAAGACTGATATGAATCTTATATCATGGGATTATCTTCATATTCTCCAATACTTGCAAAGAAAATGAATGGGAGGAAGAAGAATGGGGAAGAAAGGAATCTGGGCACATCACCCAATGTTTGAGGCACGACACTCAGTCGAAGCAATGTTTCACATAAACATGAATCAATAATAAGACAAACTGAGTAAATGAGATCTAATTATTATTTAATAGATCTCTATGTGACTTTCTTATCAAGTAAAGGAAATAGGTGACCCGAGAGAAAGTCATCCACCTAAAAGCCCTGACCCTAGCCACATATGCATCCTCCTTGAGAAAATTGGAATGTAGGACCATGTGGAGATGTTTCCTTGTCCAAGTCATCCATCTGACTTAGGAACTAGGCCCTCCTTGAGTCAAAGAGTTTTTTATTTTATCCCTGACAACTTTATGCTTTTTTCTAATTTTGAGACCGAGTCTCCAAAAGGAAACTACGCCCTCCTTTGCCAAAACTTTTCTGCTTTTGTTCTGACAGCTTTTCCGAGTCTCCAAAAGGAAACTACGCCCTCCTTTGTCAATTTTTTCCTATTTTGTATCCGACCTCTTTTGTCATAGTTTTTGGGCACTTTCCCTTTTATCTCTTACTTGCTTTTGTCATAGAGTTTCCACTTTTCCTCCTTGGCAAGTTGGCTTTCGAATTGCGCCCTCCTAACATGGAAAGCTCAATTCTACATGTTATTTGCACAATAATTGATTAATGGAAATAATTAAAATCAAGTACATGCCTTAATAATAATTATTTATGTTAGAACAGTAATCCATCATTAGTACCTTAGTTACACTAATTAGTCAATTTTATTGCTTTTTTAAGCTTTAATACACTATGAGGTGGACTAGGGGTGCTTAGGTGGACATGTGCCATGTCAATTTGAGGTTCTATGACCCACATGGGTACTCCAGCCTAGTCAACCAGCCACATATGCATAGTCAACATTACTGGTGTGCTCCCATTCATTGAATGTGGACAGGAAAGTTGACTTGGGGCGCTAGAGTGGGATTTTGCCCAAATATGGCTTGATTTGGTGCAATTAATGTTGAATTGAAACTCTAAACCATCCATTTTTCCACACCCACATTGTCCAAGGTGTAATAATTAACTGAGCATGCATCATCCATGCCACTTCAGCAATTCATGGCCATTTGGAGAGATTTGGGACAAGATTGGCCCACCTAGGGGGGTTTGATGCCAATTTGGCAATTTTGGGATTTTTGCTCACAATTGGATTCCAAAGCCATTTGAAACTCTTATGATGTATTTAGAAAATTCCAAGGAGGTTTGAGAGAATCTTGAGTCTCTATTTGGAAAAACTGATTATCTATGTGGTCACCAGCTTGAGAATGAGCTGATAAGATTGAGCCCAATGCAATATGACACAATCCAGGACTTCTTCACCAAGTTCAAATCACTTGTATTATAGTTAAAACAATGTGGGATTGAGAAGAAGGAAGATCAACTAATCTTGTCTATGCTTTCGAAGTTGGGGCCAGAATTCTCAGTCTTTGTGAGCACATTTCACTGAGGCAAACTCACCCTTCGAAAATGGCAAATGCCAAGTCTGAAAATTTTCATGGAGTCACTCACTCAAGAGCAGGACAAATTTGTCCAAATGGGTTCCATCAAGACCAAATATCAAGCAGTAGCAGTGGGGGTTTCGAATTCAGCAAAGGGAAAACCCAAGTCCAAGAATTCGAAGTTGTCGGACAAGAAGAAATATAAAAAACTCAAATCCAGTGAGGGAGTTACGAATCCACCCAAAGAAAAGGAGAAGAAAGGAAAATGGAAGTCCAAATTCTCTTATTGCCACAAGGGATGGCATCCAGAAAGCTCACGCATGAATAAAATCATAGACACCATGGCACAACTGCTAGAGAAGGACAACATTCCAGTTCCTGACAACGAGAGGAAGAAAGATGGCAACTCTAGTTCAAGTGAAGACAAGGAGAAATGTCATGCATTGGTGGCAGGTACTTCTAATTCCTCATCCTTTATTATTGATTCGGGCACTTCCAGGCATATGGTATCCAGCAGAGAATTCTTCTCCTCCATGAGTTCGAATGCTGGCCCAGCAGTTCGAATGGGAGATGATTCTGAACTCCAGACTAGAGGGATTGGGAGAATTGATTTAGATGATGGGTTCTTCAGTGATGTACTGTATGTACCGGACCTTGCAGAAAATTTGTTGTTAGTCTACCAGATGACCCATATAGGAGATCCAAAGAGAGTAATATTTACTCCTGACTCTGTAGATATTTCTGAAATATCAACAGACCAAGTTGTTGCAGCTGGGTATGTTGATCATCATAAGAGAATGTACAAATTCTCTAATTTCCTCCCTACTTCCAGTGATCAAGCACTTCACTCACATGCCAATGAAGTTTCCAAACTATGGCATGAGAGGTTTGACCACATGAATTACAGATATCTCCAAACATTGCACAAAGAAGGAATGGTGGAAGGTCTTCCACAAATTCAGCCATCTACTAGAGCATGTATTGGATGTGTGATTGGGAAGCATCCTGAGCAGAGCTACGAGAAGGGGAAGGCAAGGAGAGCAAAACAACCACTTGAGTTGGTGCACTCTGATATGATTGGTCCACTACCCACTCCCTCATATGGTGGATCTAGGTATGTGCTTACATTTATTAATGACTACTCTCGATTGTGCTAGGTGTATTTTTTGAAATTGAAATCCGAGGTCTTTGAGCAACTCAAAGTTTGGAAAGCACTAGTATAGAATCAGAGTGGGAAGAAGATCAAATTCCTTAGGAATGATAATGGAAAGGAATAGGTAAATAAGAATATACAACAACTTTGTGAGGAGTGTGGCATCCAAATGCAACACTCAACTCCCTACACACCACAGCAAAATGGTGTGGTAGAGAGAAAGAATAGATCTCTCAAAGAGATGGCAACTTGCATGATAGAAGTGAGGGAACTTAATCCCAATCTATGGGCTGAAGCCATCAGCTGTGCTGCTCACATTCAAAATAGAACCTTCCACAAATTAGTGAAAGGGATGACACCCTGCGAGGCATGGTTTGGTGAAATACTAGATGTCTCAAATTTCAGGATATTCGGGACAAAAGCATGGGCAAAAAATCCCTTCAGAGAAGAGGAAATCCTTGAAGCCACAAAGAAAGGAGTGTGTCATGGTTGGATATGGTGAGGAAACCAAAGGGTACAATCTCTTTGGCACATCCACCGGCAAAACATTTGTTGAAATAAGTGTCAAATTCAGAGAAGAGCCAATTCCAGATTTCAAACTTGCACCGAGGGATTGCTCCTCTCCTCAACCATTCGAAGATGTAAGTGATGACACATGCTCTGTTTTTTCTGATAATTTTGATATGAATGTTGCTGAAGATGATATTGATGTAGATGACTCACCATCTAGGCTCAAATGGGCTGAAAACATTGTGCAAGTAGCTGGGGAATTGGCAGGAAATCCCCAAGAGCCTAGGAAAACTAGATCAAAAACTAGTAAGGCTTCATTTGCAAGTGATAGTGCTCTTGCTGAGCACTGCTACATACTGATCAGTTCTAACCCACAAACATATCAGCAAGCTTTTACAGACCCAAGATAGAAGTCAGCAATGGAAGATGAGCTTCAGTCCCTCCAAGAGAACAATACATGGGAATTGATTCCCCTTCCTCCCAAGAGGAAAGTTGTCCAATGTAAATGGGTCTTTCGGACCAAACTTGCTGCTGATTGTTATGATATAAAACATAAGGCTAGATTAGTGTCTAAGGGCTATTCTCAGGTCCATGGAGTTGATTACAAAGAGACCTTTGCACCGGTTGCAAAGATGGACTCAATTAGACTAGTTCTTGCACTAACAGCTAGTAAGTGTTGGGAAGTTCACCACATGGTTGTAAAAAGTGCTTTCTTGCATGGTGAACTATAGGAGGAGATCTATATGCAGTAGCATAAAGGTTTCCAAGAGGATCCTTCATTGATATGTAGGCTGAAAAAATCACTATATGGACTCAAGCAAGCCCCCAGGGCTTGGTATGCAAAAATGGATGCTTTCCTGCTTTCAATTGGCTTCACAAGATACAAATTAGACCCTAATGTGTATTTGCAGAAAAATGATGTTAAGTTTTAGGTCATTTTTCTTTATGTTGATAATATTCTTATTACAGGTTGCTGCACCAATTCAATCAGCCAAATTAAGAACTCTTTGCATAGTGAATTTGCTATGACAGACCTAGGATTGCTAAGGCAATTTTTAGGCTTAGAAATTGAGAAAAATGGTAAGGGAATCATGCTTAGACAGCCACAGTATGCTTCAGACCTACTGAAGAAGTTTAATATGGCTGAGTGTAAGGAATCCAAGTCTCCCTTTCTTTCTGGTATTAAAATACATGAATTTGACAATTCCCCATGGTGGATATCACACTCTACAGGAAACTAGTGGGCAGGTTGCTCTACCTCACTGATACAAGACCTGATTTGTCTTATGTTGTGAGTGTTGTAGCAAGACACACGCACCAGCCACATGAGATGAATTGGAGGGCTGCAAAGATAGTTCTTCAGTATGTCCAGGGAACTAAGAAATTCAGGGTGCACTACATAGCTAGTTCCTCACTTCAGCTAGCTAGATTTTCTTATTCAGATTGGGCCAATGATCCGATTGACAGAAAGTCAGCATCAGGTTTTGTCTTCATGTTTGCTGAGGGTCCCATTTTTTGTTCAAGTAAGAAACAACACACCATCTCACTTTCATCAGCAGAGGCCGAATACGGGGCAGTAGTCAATGCTGCAACACAGTGTGTTTGGTTGTAGGGAATTCTCTGGGAGTTTGGTGTTACAATTGATTATCCAACCGACATTTGGGTGGATAATCAGAGTGCCATAAAGATATATACTAATCCAATACAGAGGTAGAGGACAAATCACATAGAGATCCACATGCATTACATTCGGGGCTTAGTGCATGACAAGGTGATCTCACCACAGTATTGCCCATCCACCGAGCAAACTGCTGACATTTTTACCAAGGATTTCACTGAGAATACCTTCACTTACCTAAGATATTTGCTTGGGGTGAGTGAAGGATGGTAATTTGTTGTTATATCATTGCAGGTCTAGCCCCATGTCCATTCTTGAGGGGAGGTTTTTCCCATGAGGTTTTCTTCTTTCCTTGGTTCACATGGACAAATAAAAATTGTAATTTATGATTATGTACTTATGGTGACTTGAGCCATTGTTGCCAAGGCCTTCATCATTTTGTGAGCATACTTAGTTGTTGGATTAAGGAAGGGTGTTAGAACAGTAATCCATCATTAGTACCTTAGTTACACTAATTAGTCAATTTTATTGCTTTTTTAAGCTTTAATACACTATGAGGTGGAATAAGGGTGCTTAGGTGGACATATTCCATGTCAAGTTGAGGTTTTATGACCCACATGGGTAATCCAACCTAGTCAACCAGCCACATATGCACAACCATCATTTCTGGTGCGCTCCCATTCATTGTGTTATCCACTAATTTTGCACTTAGTTGGATTACCTGAGGAGCAGCCGGTTGACAGACATGTTCAAAGTCTGATTCCAGTGTATCAGTTGATCCGTCTTCATGTCTAGCCAATATTGGCTAGCCAGTTTTTTTAATTGAATAATTTTGACCGTGGCCCCACGGGGTTGTAATAAAATGTGCTAGTAGGGTATTTTTGAGTGGTTCGGTCTCCTGAGACGTAGAATCTCAAATAAGGTATTCCAAGGAGTTTTTTTCCCCTGACAATTATGTTTTTCCTTCAACCGAGTATAATTGACAAGGTTTTCTCTCGCTTCCTCCAAAGCTGGAATGCTCGATGTTGAATTATGGGCATTGGGGGGTTATTAGAGCCCAACTGGGTGTCATAAACATACTAGACATTTTTTAGGTAGATCATGGTCATGTCCTAAGTCATCTGGACAAATAATAAAATTTCAAAAAAATCTTCTTTGAACAGTGAAAAATTATTATTATTTTTTTTTTAAATACTTTTCCTAAGTTTTTTGGGTTAATTTTTCCATAAATTAAATGGAAAAAACCCGTTCATGGTAAATAAGTCATCCTAGCTCCAATTCAGTGATTGAAGGCTCTAACATTAAGCCAAAAATCATTCTTGATCAGCCAGCTAGTTAGAACCAGCTTTCAAATCAACAATCAGACACATAATGCCTTTTTACTCAAAAAAGTCATTTTGTGTAAAAAAATGAATTTTTATTAAAAAATTATTATTTTGGAGAAAATTAAAACTCTCCAAATTAATCCAAATTCAGTGAAATAAAAGGATAAATGACATCTCATGGAGCACTTATGATGATTGGAGTTATCATAACTCAGCTTCAGTCATCATTAAGAGAGCAATTAATTTATTATCAGTTAGCAGACATGTCATCTCCAGCTAAAGATGAGATGGAGAGCACTCATTGGTCCGGTGATTTGATCGAGGTGAAGACTGAAGCTTGCACCATCAGTGGGCTTCCCAAACCTAGATCAGGCTCTTGCCAGACCTAAAGGATGAGCTTACCTACATCCAGACGCCTCCTTAAGCTATTCACGCCCCTCTCTCCTCGTGAGGGCGTCATCACACGTGTGGCCTCATCCTTGGCTTGTTTTCAGTGCACAGGTTTGGAGTGGGGGCACCTTGCCTGGGTGGAGGACTTCCCTCACTCCTGGTTCTCTGGTTTAGGTCTGGGCTCTTTGTTAGGTGGCTAAGCTGGTTAGGGTTGGTTTTTTGGTTTTAGGGTTTTAGCACTCTCTCATTTGTTAAATAGAGGCTCTTTCAACTCTATTGGGATGGAGAATTTGTGCAAGTACACTCTGGAAAAATTTGTAATATCTTTTGAATTTGAATAAAGCAAGAAGACTTTGGAGGTCCATGTGGGAGTTATTTATGTGCCATGCTTCATCTTGTTCAAGGTGATACCATTCTTAGTTCATTTCTTTTGATTCTTAAGTATATGATCGTGTGATTAAAAGGCTAACAATCTAGCACAATATTATTTGATCTATGCTTTTCTCTTAAGTTTTGTGGCTTTCAGGTATTCTCCCAAACACAAGAGCTCTTGTTTGGTTTATGCATTCATTCTACAAGTGCCTAAGGGAGTCTTCTACTTTAAGAAATCAAAAAGCGAAGGGCTTGCTTGCCTCATCCATCAAACCACAAACTTCAAAAAATCTATTGGTTACATTGGTTACTACAAAGCGGATCTACATTTTTACAAGTTTTATCCTATCGATTTGCTTTCCAAGTAGTGCAAGTATTTTCAATTTATTTACACTTCTAGATATTGCATTATGATTGGCTAAAGTAGATCAAAGATTCATACTTTGATCTACTTCTTGGGTTTAGATCTACTGTTTTCAAATCTTTAACTTTTACTAGATCTAAGATCCCAGTCTCATTTCAAGTTTGTAAATCCATGTTTCTTTTTTGCCTTGGAAAACGTGGACGAGTTTTTTCAAAAAACGTGCAAATTTTCTGGTTTTTTTTAGGCTTGCTGGTTTTCTATATTTTCCATTAATTCTAAATTCTAGAAATTCATTAAAAATCAGAAAATTTTCAAAATTTTTCAATTTTTTTTTCGACTTTTTCTAGAAACGTGTGCCATTTCAAGCTCGCTGTTTTTTGGGCTGATTTTTTACTTTTTCTGTTAATTCTAAATTCTGGAAATTCATTAAAAATCAGAAAAAATTTCAATTTTTTTTTTTATTTCTTACTTTTTCTCGAAAATGTGCAATTTTGTACTTGCTGTTTTTTACTGATTTTCTGCTATTTTCCAGATTCTGGAAATTAGCCTAAAATGTTAAAAAGTCTTTAATTTTAAATTCATAAAAATTCCCAAGTCGTTTCGTCAAAAATCATGCATTTTACATAAAAAACGATGAGTTTGCCTGATCCTTTCCAAGTTTTGATTTTGGGTCTCATTCCATTGTTTTGATATTTTATTTCATCTCATAAAGCTCTTGTCTTCTCATCCACTTAATCTTTTCGAATCACAAGTTAAAATTGGTTTCCTAACACTCTTACTAGTCCTTGTTTAGAGCTCTTATCCACAGGTGAACCAAAAGCAAAACCAAACAAGAAAGAGCAAGCAGAACTAGATCCAAAGACAAGGATCCAAAGCCAAAAAAAGAAGTCATTCTCCTTTGTACAAACTCATAAGAGTTTTTCATTTTTACTTAAGTTACTTCTCAAAGTCCTGACAAGGATTAAGTTCCAAAGGCATTTGTACTTCATTAATAAAACAAGGCTAAGTGGGATAGGGCCTCCCATACTTGGTTTTTCTTCCCCATTTGGGGAAGATTGTTTTTTGTTCTTAGCTTAGATTTATTTCGAGTACTTAAAGTAGTTTCATTTTTTTTGCAAAGTAGATACTAATTGTTAGATTAGCCCATTTTGTTTCATTAACTAGGTTGATTACTTCATCTTTTAATTTTTTGTATCTTTCATAAGTAATTCGACTGTTTAAAGTAGAAATCTCTTGAATCTCACTTTGTAAATCAAGAGTGCTCTCTATCGGAGAGTTCTCTTTTCATTGTTTAATAAGTTAATCAATTAATCTTGAAAGTATCTTGAATTTGTCGTAAACCAAGTCAAGAGCACTCTCTATCGGAGAGCATTCCCACTGCATATCCTTACATCAAGCATATAGATTAGCTAAGTCTCTTGAACCACTGTCATAAGACGAGATCAAGAGCGCTCTCTGTCGGAGAGTTTTAATTAATTAACTTAATAAAATTCGCAACTCACACCCCTTTAATTAATTAACCCCCTTCCCTCCTTGTTGGAGTATGCTTTGACCGATCTTAGATCGGAATACCTAGAAACGGCATTGGATCTCTAAACCCCACAAGAGGAACTTAACTAAAACTTTTCCCCATAACCAACGCACCGGCGTTGTTCGATAAATACCGAGGCATGTGGGAAAATTCCAAGTGTGGGCGTCGGGCTACCCAATCTAGGCACTGGTAGTTAAGTTATTGAACACTTACCTTTGACCCCAGATAGGTCTGTCATGTCTTCGAATGGAGCCACTGAAGTTATTACCAGTTAGGACATCCAGCTACCATAAGAGAAGATCACAAGTAAAAACTCTTAAAACTCACCAAGAGCACTTGCAAAACCTAACATTCACTAGCATCTTTTGGGATTCACATCATATTTACACTCGAAGCATATCTGATAAGTTGACTCCATAGGCATTGGTCCTATATTTTATGCACTGCTCATAATCTGGGCCATTTGTCCATCGAATGTTTGATTATAGATCATATCTGTGAATGCTTTATCTATTTCGTGAAGCTCTCAAATATTTGTCTATCTTTCAATTCCGGTGATAGCAACATGGATTGCTTTGTCTTGTGTTAAATTCATCACATTAATCATCTTAAATCACAATAACTCCTAAACAACAGCAATTTGCATCTAAAACATCTAAAAATTAACTTAAACATTGAGCCATAGAAAACTCTTTGTTAGGGACTACCCCCCTTGGCTTCGTTAGGAGTTAGCCTAAACGGAGGAGCTAGGAGTAGGTGACAGTACCTAGCTCTGTGCTTGCCCCCAAGGTCACACCTCTCCCACTTTCTCAAGTGAGGAGACAGATTTCAGAATATTTATGCTGCTAGTGTGCAATCAGCGGACAACACATTGAATGTGGACATGCAAGTTGACTTGGGGCGCTAGAGTGAGATTTTGCCCAAATTTGGCTTCATTTGGTGCAATTAATGTTGCATTGAGACTCTAAACCATCCAGGTTTCCACACCGATGTTGTCCAAGGTGTAATCATTGACCCATCATACATCATCCATGCCACTTCAGCAATTCATGTCCATTTGGAGAGATTTGGGATGAGATTGGCCCACCTAGGGGGTTTGATGCCAATTTGGCAATTTTGGGATTTTTGCTCACAATTAGCTTCCAAAGCCATTCAAAACTCTTATGATGTATTTATAAACCTGTTAATAAAAATTTCAGAGTTATATAGTCCAAAATTATCTTGTTTCCAACTATCATTGTGTGTAATTTAACTGTAATTTGATGGTTTTTGCTAAATCTTGCACCCAAATTTGATTTGTGAACCTCACTAACGCTCCTAGATTCTCCCGTGGTTTGAATTACTCACTTTCTAATTTGAATTTCTCACAATTCAGCAAAATTTCCCTAGGATAATTAATTAATGTATATTTTTCCCCTTAGGTGTTTGGCAAGGTCCACACATTTGGTGGTCAAAATGTGGGGACCTGGCGTCCTCCCCTCCCAAATCTTCTTGTCCTCCAGCACAAGCACTCCATAGTGTTGCAAATTGGTCCACTATGTAGGAGAAATGGAGCATGAACTGATGTGCAAAAAAAAAAATTGACTTGCTCCATCAAGACAGCATGTAAAGTTTCTTTAAAAAAAACAATGCCAGGGTCTCATTTCTTGCATTTCACTCCCTTTAGTGAGAATTCCTTCCAACACAACTTATCAGACAAAAATATGCATGGATCCCATTTCCTCAACTATAAGTATCCAAATACTGCTGCTCCATTTGGAAATTTGTCATTCCCAAAAATGCTAGGGTCCCAAGGTATTTTATGCCTCATTCCACTTATCAGTAAAAAAACAAAATTCCATCATCACAGAAGATGAAAAGCGTGATGTGGAAATCATGCCACCGCACAGAAAATTGACAACTCCCCATGCAAAATTGGAGATATGTGAGTCTTCTCCATCCAACATAAAATTCTTTGTGTACTTAATGGATACTAGCACTGAAGCTCTCTATTTTGTTGTTGCAATGGCATAGGTGTGATTCTCATGTTTCAATACAATTATAGGCATCCTCCCACAACCATAGATTCCCAAATTGCGTAGAATAAGATGATGTATTACAATTTTCTCTAAGGATGTAAGCAAGAAATACAAATAAGTGTCCCCTCATCGAACCTGAGAAAGTACTAACGCTCCTACCAAAGGGTCCATATGAACACTTCCAATGGCTCAACTCTCTACCACTGGTCAAAGGGTACAAGAATCCATCCATGGTTCATGAGAAGAAATATTTCTGCAAGAAGACTCCATGTGTGACATGTAATCTTCCACCCAATCCATATGTGGCTGAATGGAATCAAGTGACAACAATATGTGCCTATGTGGTTGTTGGAAGGGTGATGGTGCATTCAACAAGCCATCATGAACACCTAGGAAATCCTCCAGCTCTTCCCATTGCACCAGCAAGGAAAATTCCTTCTCCCGATTTTCATCCCCACTTGATGAATATGAAATAGAGGTGTGGGTATAAATATGAATTAGATCTCTACAATACTTATCCACCCAACTTATGGCAGCCCAATATTCATCTTCATTTGACTCTTTCATGGGGAAGAGATTCTTCCCAGAAAACAATTCCAGTTTTTTTCTGGAAAAGACCAAGAGCTTGGTTCTTATCAAACTCGTCTGCATAGTCCTCAAGCACCTACAAACCCAAGTGCATCTCATGAGACTCCTCCCTCTTTTCAAGAATGCAATCATCCTTATGAATATGGTTGAATGGTGTGTAGAAGGGTAGGTGAGATCTTTGCAACTTCTCTTGAAGTTTCTCTATCTCCATCTTGGACTCTTGGAGTGCACATTGAGTGCTCTTTAAGGAATCTTGGGTGGTCAATAATTCTTGTGTGATCTTGCAAATATTGTCTTCATCCTTCAAGGATTCTCTATAAAACAACTCCACAAGCTCGAGTAGACTGTCTCTGTCAGAAAGAAACTGCAGAAAATTACCTTTGGTGCTTTTCATGGCCTTCTCAAACTTCTCCATGTCTCCAATGGAATATTTATCCTCCAACGTACAACAAAGATTTGTCATCAATGTAGAGGTTATATGGAGAGTGTGTAGGGCCTATATTATTTTTCACTCACTCATCTTTAGTGACCCTACAAGAAAATGAGGTTCTTGCATATGAACCTCTTCTTCTTGCCTCTCTCTGGAATCAACTTCATGGAACTGTAGTGGTGAAGTGGAAGTTGATCTTGGAACATTTTCTTCAAGTAAAATCTCTATGTGACCAACATATATAGATGGACATCCCTCAGTAGATGTCTTGGTGAAATTTGAGCACCTTTTAGTAGGTACTCTTTCAATCATGTCCAGAGTGTTTATTATCCCTCTAGATTGTTTTTCTATATCACTGGTGGTAGGGTCGAGTGAATGAACACTCTTCTCTTTTATTGAAAAATTCCCACAAGTAAGGATTTCAGTTGTGTATTTCATGGCTGCAACATATTTCTCTGCATTCCCATGGGACACTTCTCCCTCTCCTTCACTGCAAATACCTTGCAGTAACTTGTGCTTCTCTTCATGAATCCTTATTTCAGCCTTCCTAGTTGCAAGACTAGGTGGTTCCTGGACCACCTCACTAATGATAGGGGGATGTGAATTCTTACCATTGTCAAGCCTCACTTCTGACGTGGATACAACTTAATCTTGTTGCAAGAGAGTGCACAAATCTGAATTGTGTTCATCTTTCTGAATCAGATTTTTCTCATTCAATTTTCCTCGTTCACACCCAACTGGTGGGTGTTTGTCTTCCACTTCCTTAGCAAGATCAACTGTTAATTTCAAATATGTTATATTTTATTCTTTTGGATATGATCCAAAATATTCATTCACCATATTATCACCATTGACACCCTCACCCCTCTTTGCATTGATTGTGTGATCACCAACAGGGAAACTAGGAGTGAATTTATCTCCCTTACAATTGGCCTTCCTTTTACAGTCCTCGGATGCAAGTGAATACTTTTAATCTTTCCATGGATCAGATGGTTGCATGTGTACATGAATGCTGCAAAAATAAGAACTTTTATTATCCATGTTATTCACCTTATCCTCTTTCTGTACAGATATTTTGGTGGCATGCTCTTTAACCAAAATTTCCGGTTCACACCCAAGCGGTGTGGCCATGTTTTGTTCTTTTTTAGGTGGCTCCAAAGGTGACTATAATTCTTATTTGAAATATACTTTTGGATCTGATCCAAAAGTTTTATCTCCGCCCATACATGATCCCACATCTCTTTCAGTTATTTGCAGATCGCTCACAAAGAAATTGGATGTGCATTCATTCTCCACACTACCAACAACAAGCTTTTTTACTGTTGGGTCTTCATCTGCACATGGATTCTCTTCCTCTTCTTTCAAGGAAATTGAGGCTTATTCATCTTAAGTGGTCCTCAACTCACAATTCTTGGACACTTTGTTAAAATAAAAACTAAGCATTCTCCTAATGCTTGGGAAAGAAAATGGCTTTGATGAATCTTCCATTTTTGCTCCAGGTGATAAACAACTAGTCTCCATTTTCTGGAACAGTTCATCAACCATGTGTGCAATATTTTTTATGTTTTCCCCACAGTGGGGATATCAGAATATATTCTGTATCTGTAGAGTACAAAAATATAGAAAATATAATACCTCCCTTATCCCTTCTTTCAAGGCATAGTATTCCAAGAAATACTGACAATATTTCTTAGAGTTCTTCCCAATGAACACTTGACCACCGATACTAGTAAATTTCTTCCAAATGGATTCATCATAATATGGAGGCAAAAAACAATCACCATCATCCCTACATAATATACCCAAGGTATTTCATGTGCGATCTTCTTAATCTTATTCTTCATATTGCTGAATGTCTTCTTCAATCATTGGTAACAACCTCATAGCTGCAACTGGATTTAGTGGTTTGCAAAATTTTAACCACTAAGAGATTACCTTCCCCATGGGTGGAGGTAAGTGCTTTGATACCACTGTAATGATCTGAATTCTTATATACATATCAGATCACTAACTATTGCTGCAAATTAGATTAAAATTCCTTATATGACACTTCCAAACACTTAGTAAAATTTCAGACTAGGAAAATGAGGTATTTTGCTGAGAAATTCATAAGTATGGAAATAGGTAGAGGGAAGAAACCAAAGTAAGATTCAGAACAACGAATTCATCTTCCCTAAAACATTTATATCAAGGACCATTGAGGTTTCAAATTCCTCTATGCGGAAACTTAATCCCCGCTTCTGGGTCACCCAACCATGAAACTAGGAAGACTTATTCAGTCGTTTCGAATAGAGGATTGGAGAAAGGAACAATGATGTTTTATGAAATTTGTAATGCATAAAATTAGGTTCAGGACAATATGGGATAGTTCTGGAGAAGTTGGGAGAGTTTAGGAGTAAATTGGGAATTTTTTACAATTTTGGACTAGAGGAGTCCTGCGCAATGGAGGCTACCAAAAAAATTGTACGACATCAACCAATTTGCAATATGAATGTATGTATGGATAGAGGGGTATTTGCGTGACCCACAACAACTTGCAGAATAAAAATTGAGTGTACAAATCTCATATAATTGCAGTAAACAGTAAGACTAGTTAATTTTAACTAGTCATCTAGCTAAGGTGCTTCATATGGCATGAAATTCATGGAAGAAGTGCTTCAGATATGATAATTGGAAACAAATATCCTAGTAAATTTTATATCAACACATTAAATCCCTCATAAATATCCTCATGTCCTTAACTCATTCATTATTGCATTTATTTGACCAAAACCCCTCATTTAAGCATAGATTGGAGCTCATTAACAAAAGATGTGATATATGAACGAATTGGATAGTACGTTGACATTAATATAGAGATATTTAAGATATTTATTTTACCGGTGCATAACAAAATGGAAGTGGGGGACTTACCACTCCAAAATAGAGCTCAAAACAATGGGCAGGAGGCCCAAAATCAGACCTAAGATTAGCTGGGAGCGTAGGTGAAGCTTGGGATTCACTAGAGCTCAAATTTTCTGAACATGATGGATGAAATAGGAATGATATGAATCTTATCTATGGTCTGATATTCAGATTCTCCAATACCTGCAAAGAAAATGAACGAGAGGAAGAAGAATGGGGAATGAAGGAATCGGGGCACGTCACCTAATGTCTGAGGCATGACACTCAGCTAAAGCAATGCTTCACATAAACATGAATAAATAATAATACAAACTGAGAAAATGAGATACAAGTTTTCTTTTATAGATCTCTGGGTGACTTGCTTAGCAAGTTAAGGCAATAAATGACCTGTGAGAGCAATTCATCCACCTAGAAGCCCTAACCCTAGCCACATATGCACCCTCCTTGAGAAAATTGGAATGTAGGAACATGTGGAGATATTTCCTAGTCCAAATCATCCATATGACTTAGAAACTGCACCCTCCTTAGTCAAAGAGTTGTTTCTTTTATCCCTGAAAGCTTTATGCTTTTCTCTGCTTTTGAGACTGAGTCTCCAAAAGGAAACCGCGTCCTCCTTTGCCAAAACTTTCCCTGTTTTGTTCTGACAGCTTTTCTGAGTCTCCAAAAGGAAACTCTTCCCTCCTTTGTCAATTGTTTCCTCTTTTGTATCTGACTTCTTTTTTCCTAGATTTTGGGCACTTTCCCTTTTATCTCGAACTTTATTTTGTCAAAGAGTTTCCACTTTTCCTCCTTGGCAAGTTGGCTTGCCAATTGCGTCCTCCTGACATGCAAACTCAATTCCACATGTTATTTTCACAATAAATTAATAAATGGAAATAATTAAATTCAAGTACATTCCTCAATAATAATCATTTAGCACAATTTCCCTAGGCTAATTAATTAATGCATTTTTTCCCCTTAGGTGTTTAGCAAGGTCCACACATTTGGTGGTCAAAATGTGGGGACATGACAAATGATGGGGAAAGGATACACAAAGTAAATGTGCATGGAAGATAACATTCTGAAGCTCCAAAGTGAAGTTTCGTGATTGATAGCTAATCAACGGACGTGGATTTTTCCGCAAGCGATCAACGGTTCACAAGAGTTGTGGAAAGACATTTGTGGGAGGATATTGTGGAAGTCCATTTCGAAAAAAGTTGGAAGGAATATATACAATCTACAACTCTACTGTGGAAAGAATATTGTGGCCACATAATTGTGGAAGTCGTTTTTGAAATTTGGGAAATGCATACCCGCAATCCGCAATTGTAAAATTTAATTCCATAAGGAGATTGCAGAAACATGACTATGGAAGGAATGTTGCAAAATCCAATTGCGAGAGGCAATTGCGAAGATACGCCCGCAGCCAATAACCCGCAATTGCGGAAAGGAAATGAAGAAAATATTTATATTTCAAAAAGGTCGTTGCAGAAGGATTTTTGTTGCGGAAAGACAATTGCAGAAGGATTTATGTTCACCATTTTGAAATCGCACGAAAAATATCTGAAAAGTCACAATGAACATACATGACTGTTAGATGAAGAAGCACATGTCCAGAATTAAAGGATGTAAGAGTTGAAATTTTATGACTATGAAAAGACACAAGTTTCTAAGATTGAAGAGAGGTGGTGAGATGTGTGTTAAAGATATTTATAAACAAAGGTTTGAGAGGAAGAAAGCATCTCTATACTCCATATAATATCAACAACTAGCAGAAGTAGAGACTAGTCACATGAAGAATTATTTGTGACAAAGTTGAAGAAAAATGGATCTGGAAGATTGATAAAAATATATTAGGGTGGCAAGGTGGTGCTAGGGCAGGCTACAGGCCTGTAAGGGGCTTGTATCCTCCTTCCAGTAGAAGTTGGTAAATAAGAGTGTCGTAGCATCATGTTAGTTGTAGCTCAAAAACAAGGGACCGTATCCTCCTTCCAGTAGTAGCATCATTGTCCGTTGTAATAGGAAAAAATATGGAGTGTTGGTGCATCCTCTCTGTAGCAACATATAAACAATTTTTTAAACTTCATATTATTAATGAGTTTGAGTTTGTTGTTTTCTCCTTGAGTTTTCCACGATAAAATTTGTGTCCTAAATTGTTTGATTCTTTATGTTTCTTGTACTAATTGTTTTAATAAAAGAAAAAGAAGGAAATATTGATTCACCCCCCCTTTGAGTAATGCTGGATAATCCAACCGAATCCTCCTTCCATCTTTCACTAGTAAATATAATATGGGTGTCGTAGAATCATTTCTGTTGAAGAATATAAAACCCAGGGGGTTGGATCCTCCTTCCATTCGGTGCCATAGAATCTAATTAAAATTTGTGTGCTTCCATAAATCAAAGAGATCATTTATCCATAGTTTGGAGCTTGAAGGCATGGTTCACAATATGCACAATGAGATGTATACATTTTAGGTCAATGCCTAAAGTTCATGAGTCAGTGCTCATGCAGATTGAAGTTATTGCAAGTCGCTGCAAATAACCTGCATATTGTACTTGATGATTAGGTCAACACCTGAAATAAGTGGGTTCTCATGTTTGGAAATTGCAATCTCCCACTGATGTAATAATTCATATATATTTATAGATATACAATTATTCTCATAAATTTATGTGCTATTGTATTTGTTAGTGTGTTGTTGAAAAGTATTTAATTAGTAACAGTTTGCTTAAGTGTAATAATATACATATCTCTGCTATTACTGATTCAACCAGCACTCAGTAGTAAGATAAAACTAAAAATTAGTATCATAGCGGGTTTCTTTAGTTACATACTAACATGTGGAAGAAGGATCCATGATAGATATGGATAAGCATGAAGGTTTATTTACCAACTGAGCTCCAAGATTTGATGGCTCCAATTATGCTATCTAGAAAATACAAATGGAATTTTATATGTCATCCCTTTGTATGGATGTTTGGAAATCAGTGGAAGATTGATATAAGTTCCCAAAACCTACCGCAAATGATTCAGAAGAAACCTATGACCACATTACCTCCAAAACAGTGCTGGTTGATCTTGAAAATAGAAGACAATATGACTGCAATGCATGAGCGAAAAATTCCATATTGTTTGGGCTAGTAGATACTGAGTTTACCAAAGTGACACAGTGCACTACAATGAAATAAGTCTAAGACAAGTTAAAGAGTATTTATTATGATGATGGAAAAATTAGGAAGGCCAAATTATAAACATTCTTGGCATAATTTGAAACACTCAAGATGAAGGAGGAGGAATATGTTTCCACACACTTTCTCAGAGTTGATGAGATATTAAATTCTAAAGCAATACTTGGAGCAACAATTGAATAAAAATCATGAGAAACCTTCTTGAATGGTTCAATTCAAAAGTTTCGACCTTATAAGACAGATCTAAATTAGACAACTTGACCAAGGATTAGCTGTTTGGAATTCTCACAGCGTATGAAATGATATCAAAACCTGAGAATGTCTCCTAGTGTAATACCCCGGTTTTGACCCCATGGTATTGAAATTGTACATGATGTATATATTGTATTCAAATCATAGCAGGGAGCTTAAGGCCAAGGCCCTGCCATCGATTTGGTGTTTTGTGTATAGGTGATCAAGGTCGATGCCTATGCTTATGGTGCTGAGTCAGACACTGTATATTTTGGTGTATCATATAAATACGCAATTAATAAAATACCACAGCTAGCTATGGGACTGCAATGTAAAAGAGTTGGGGGCATGATTTCACAAGGAATAGGGAGGGGAGTTAGTCAAACTCCTGAGCCAATAGGGTGAGACCAGATGTCAATGGGGAAACCATGAACCCTCAGATACCTTTTTGTCCTATGTCCTCAATCATTCATTTCTTCCAAAAGTTAGTTGAGGCAGTTAGTGCCTTGGGAAGAGCAAGGCATGGCAGTCTGATTATGTGTCTGAGCAATCCTGCAAGTCCAGTTTGGGAAGCAAGAAAACCCTAGATTATGTGCCTAGTCCAGTTTCTCATGGGTTTCGTTTGGGGGGTTATTATTCCATCCCGCGATTATGGGTTTCATCTATCAATCACGACGATTCATTCACGCAACGTGGTTATTCATTCACGATTATGTGTTGTTCATCAGGGAGAGTCGCAAAACATTTTTGGTTTTAGCAGAGTGTTGCTACACATTTCTGTTAGAATAATCAACCCATAGTTAGCTACCTTAGACATGAATTAATCCATTTTTGTCTTATTTTCCTAGTTTCCTATATTCCACTCTACGCAAGTTGTCTTCCACATGTCCTAGAAGTCAAACTTGCTAAAACTGAGTCATGGAGTGCTTGGGAAGCCTCCTGGAAACCATATTTCCAAATCCTCCCTAGCGCATATCTACTTTTTCTGCTAAGTTTCCTGCTTTATTGAGATTTATGGCAAAAGGGAAAATAAGACTAGGTGTAGTTGACTTGTTTTTTCCCTCATCATCCTCCATCCTTTTCTCCTAATAAAAGCATGTATGAGTTGTCTTTCCATCCCTTATTAGCATGCCTACTTGACTTTTCCAATTCATGAGCCTCTAACTGGATTTGGAAACTGCTTTATGCACCTATGGGGGATTTGACTAGATTTAGTAAGCCTACTTTTTTACTATTTCAAATGGCATCCTTATGCAGTCGAATCTCTCATGTAATTATATATTGAAGAAGCCTATTACTTCACAAGGTTGGCTATTGTACACTTATTCAATACAGATTAGTGTTATGATCCAATTTCAGTCTCCTTTGTTTGTAATTTTACATGTTTGATTAGCAATTTTGTGAGTGAAATTGTTCTATCACTTGGGTTCAATTTCTACATGGTATCAAAGACTTTGTAGATCGATTTATCTCCTTCCATATTGCTATTGCAGGTTTGACATCTTGTCTGGGAGCACATTATGCTAGTTGAAGGGCACAGTTCTGAGCTATGGATCAATATCAGAAGATCATCTTGAGTCCATTTAATTTCTTTGAATGGAAAGCAGAGATGGAGATACTGTTGAGAGCGAAAGGTCTCTACAGAGTGACTATGGCAACTGAGGTAGAGCCCAATGTAGCTGTAGAGAAAATTAAATGGCACAACAGGAGGGATGAGGCCTATGGTCTTTTGTGTCTAAGCATATCAAGAGACCCCCTCTTCCATCTTGATGGATTGACATCACCTAATGAAGTAGGGGATAAGCTTGTAGAGATTTTTGGTAAGATAGATGAGATGAGAGGACATCAAATCTAGAATGAAATTGATCTCTTTGAGTCCCAGCAGCTTCGAATCCGTGCAACTCTACTTTTCCAAGTTTAAAGCGCTTGTTTTGCAGCTAAAACAGTGTGGAATTGAAAAGAAGGAATAGCAACTAGTTTTGGCCATACTCTCAAAGCTTGGTCCTGACTATTCAGTGTTTATTTCGACCTTCCATGCCACCAAGTTGACAGCTCGATCCTGGAAGATTCCTAAGCTTGCAAAGTTCATGGAATCCCTCACACAAGAACAAGATAAATTGGTGATGATGGGCACCATCAAACCTTCCAAAGACCAAGCTTTGGTTGCTGGATATTCGAGGGTGGATTCAAAAGGAAAGAAGAAAGCTAAGAAGCCACCTGAGCAAAAGAGAGACAAAAACAAGTCTCGAGAGGAGCCCCAAGGCTCCAAGAAGAACAAAGGAGAAATGAGAAAGTGCGCATACTGCAGTAAGGGCTATCATCCTGAAAGCTCCTGCATGAAGAAGCAAATTGACATGTTGACCCAACTCCTAGAAAATAATAACATCTCCCTTCCTGATTGCTCAAAGAAGAGGGAAGGAGGATCAAATTCAGAGGACAGAGAGAGAGTACATGATTTGGTTGCTGGCACATCAAGCTCACCTAGCTTCATCATAGACTCTGGAGCTTCAAGACATATGGTTTCGACCAAGGAGGCATTCTCCTCTCTTGACATGTCGAAACGTCCACCAATAGTGCTGGGAGATGACTCTCTCACTGACAATTTGGGGAAAGGAAGGATTGATCTTGACCATGGTAAGTTCAATAATGTATTGTATGTTCCAGGTCTTGTCTCTAACCTCTTGTCAGTGTATCAGATGACTCACATAGGGTCTCCAAAGAAGGTCATCTTCTCCCATGATGATGTTAAGATCACAGAGATCTCGAATGGTAAAGTCATTGCAAAAGGAGTTGTAGATCACAATTCGAAGGTATACATATTTTCACATTTTCTACCCTACTAAAACCCCTCTGCTCTTTTGATTAATGCTAATGAGGCAAGAAAGGTTTGGCATGAAATATTTGGCCATCTTAACTATAAGTATCTTTCTGATCTAAGCAAAAAATAATTACCAAAGATTAAGTTTTCCAAGGGAGTCTGTCAAGGTTGTATCCTAGGAAAACACCCAAAGCATAAATTTGAGAGAGCTAGTCATGAGAGAACCTCTGCACCTCTTGAGTTGATCCACAGTGATGTTGCTGGTCCATTTCCTCATATGTCAATGAGTCAAGCCAAATATGAATTGACCTTCATAGATGACTTTTCCAGGTATTGTTGGGTTTACTTCCTGGAGCATAAGTCTGGAGTTTTTGACCTCTTCAAAGTCTTTAAGGCCTTGGTTGAAAACCAGTCTGGGAGGAGACTCAAGATCCTCAGATCTGACAATGGTGGTGAGTATGTCAAGTATGATTTTATTCAATATTGTAAATATGTAGGTATTCAGATGCAGCATTCAATCCCTTACACACCACAACAAAACGGTGTTGCTGAGAGAAAGAACATATCACTGAAGGAGATGGCAACCTGTATGATGAAGGCTAAGACTTTGCCACCAAAGTTTTGGGCTGAGGCTATAAACAGTGCATCCTATATCCAGAATAGGGTGCCTCATAAACAATTTGATGGTCTGACCCCTTTCGAAACTTGGAGTGGGCACAAGCCAGATGTGACCCATTTCAGGATTTTTGGTTCAAAGGCTTGGGCTAGAATTCCAATTAAAAAGAGAAAGGATTTGCAGCCCCAAAGCCAAGAGTGCCTATTTGTTGGGTATTCTAAAGATTCAAAAGGGTAAAATCTTATCAAATTGAGCACAAACAAATCCTTCTTTGAAAGGAGTGTTCAGTTCCAAGAAGAGCCTTTAGCAGCAATTGAAGTTGGAGAGTCTTCTTCACCACAAGAACCATTGAATGTAAGTAAAAAGACAAATGAATTTGTTGATTCTGATATGTCTGATAATGATGATTTAATTCTAGATCCTGATAGTCCTACAAGACCAAAATGGGCAGCAAAGACCATTCATGCAGCTGAGGAACTAGCTGGAAATCCTAGTGACCCTAGGAGGAATAGATCTCAGTTTGAGAATGCCCTGTGTATGAAAGACCCTTTGTTTGCAAAGAAGTGCTATCTGATGGTTGAATCAGACCCACAGACATATGAAGATGTAGCACATGATCCAAGATGGAAAACACCCATGAAATAAGAATTCAGCTTGCTCCATAAGAACAACACTTGGGAACTGGTTGATCTTCCCCTAGGGAGGAAGCTAGTTCAATGTAAGTGGGTTTTCAAGACTAAGTTTGCTGCTGATGGTTCAAATTTGAAATATAAGGCCAGATTGGTAGCCAAGGGATACTCACATGTACATGGTATTGACTACAATGAAACCTTTGCACCAATGGCAAAGATGGACTCCATCAGGCTAGCCTTAGCCATTGCAGCTTCGAAGCAATGGGAGGTACATCACATGGATGTGAAGTGTGCTTTCCTAAATGGAGATCTCACTGAAGATATTTACATGCAGCAACCTCAAGGGTTTGTTACTAATCCATCTTTTGTGTGCAGGATAAAGAAATCATTGTATGGGCTTAAGCAAGCCCCCAGGGCTTGGTATGCCAAGATTGGTGCCTTTCTGCTGTCATTGAGTTTTGTTATATGCAAGTCTAATCCTAATGTTTATTTGAAGCTGATTCATGGTTCTTTGATGATTATTGTCTTGTATGTGGATGACCTTCTAATTACAGGAATTTCAAAGAAAGAGATTGCCTCCTTGAAGGATGCAATGAACCATGCATTTTCTATGACTGATTTGGGGTTGTTGAGCCAATCCTTGGGTCTCGAAATTGCTCAATCCCAACATGGAATAAAAGTACATCAGTCCAAGTATTCTTTAGATTTGCTGAACAAGTTCAACATGAAATATTGCAAGCCAAATAAGACTCCATTCCTTTCAAGAGTTAAGCTTGAAGAAGCAGGTTCTTATCCTATGGTAAATAATACATTGTATAGGCAGTTGATTGGGTGCCTGCTTTACCTTACACACACTCGACCTGATATTTCTTATGCAGTAAGTGTGGCCTCAAGATACATGGATCAGCCTCATGAGATCTATTGGAGAGCAACCAAAAAGATCCTTAACTTTGTTCAGGGAACAAGAACTCATGGGATCTTCTACAAAGCTAAATCTGATCTTGATTTGATTGGGTTTACTGACAGTGATTGGACAAGTGACAACACAGATCGAAAGTCAACATCAGGATATGTGTTCATGCTTCCTGAAGGACCAATAATCTAGTCAAGCAATAAATAGAGTGCCATATCACTCTCATCTACAGAAGTAGAGTACAGAGGAGTTGTAAACGGAGCAACTCAATGTTTATGGTTGCAGGGAATACTTGGTGAGTGTGGCTTCGAATCAGAGTTCTCAACTATTATCTATTGTGATAATCAGAGCACCATTCAAATCTACAATGATCCAGTTAAGAGACAGAGAACCAAACACATTGAGATCCATATGCACTACATCAAACAATTTGTGCATGATCATTCACCTGCTTTTCTGTGCATCTTCAGAACAAGTAGCAGACATCTTCACCAAAGTTTTTTGTGAAAATACATTCAGCAATCTCAAATCACTAATGGGGATTGTTGATCATGCTATGAAGCATGATTTATGACAAGATTTTCAAATTTTGTTTTATTGTCCATGTTTAAGAGGAGATTTTCCCACTGGGTTTTTGCCTCTTTCCTTGGTTACATGGACATGCAGTATGTAAAGGCTGACTAAGCCTTGTTGCTAGGCCCTATATTTTTCTGATATTTACTCATAAAGTCAGAATTAAGGGGAGGTGTTAGAATAATCAACCCATATTTAGCTACCTTAGACATTAATTAATCTATTTTTTTCTTATTTTCCTAGTTTCCTATATTCCACTCTATGCAAGTTGTCTTCCACATGTCCTAGAAGTCAAAATTGCTAAAGTTGAGTCATGGAGCACTTGGGAAACCTCCTGGAAACCATATTTAGCATGTCTGCTTTATTCGAGATCCTCCCTAGCGCATATCTGCTTTTTCTACTAAGTTGTCTGCTTTATTGAGATTTATGACAAAAGGGAAAGTAAGACTAGGTGTAGTTGACTTGTTTTTTTCCTTCATCATCCTCCATCCTTTTCTCCTAATAAAAGCATGTATGAGTTGTCTTTCCATCCCTTATTAGCATTCCTACTTGAATTTGCCAATTCATGAGCCTCTAAGTGGATTTGGAAACTGCTTTATGCACCTATGGGGGATTTGACTAGATTTAGTAAGCCTATTTTTTTACTATTTCGAATGGCATCCTTATGCATTCAAATCTCTCATGTAATTATATATTGCAGCAGCCTATTACTTCACAAGGTTGGCTATTGTACACTTATTCAATACAGATTAGTGTTATGCTCCAATTTCAGTCTCATTTGTTTGTAATTTTTCATGTTTGGTTAGCAATTTTGTGAATGCAATTGTTCTATCACTTGGGTTCAATTTCCACAGTTTCTGCAAGTATTTTCCTTTATCAAGCCCTGGTTGTTGGATTGTAGTGTTATCTTGAACTACAGAGTGGTATGATTCTCTGTTTTCTCTATGTTACGTAGTGAAACCTGTGTTGTTGATTTCCTTGTGGGTTGTTGTGATGTGCATCCCTGTTTTGGTATGAAGAATTAGGATTGGAAGAGGCCCAGAATTGGCTAATAACCCTAGTGAAGAGAGGAACCTCACAAAAATATCGAGAGGAGCTGGAAAATACTTTATGCACACCCTGAAGAGAATTGGAAGGGAAGGTATGGCCCGAGGGAACTGTGTAGCAGTGAAGGGAATACTTCCTTGTGTTGGGTGTGTAGGTATTGTGGAATGCCAAGCTAGATAGATATGATGTAGGTGTCCTTGGCTCTGTGGTTGAGCTCACCATATTAGAAATTATAACTCATCGTTGACTTAGTAGCCTAATAATCCCAACCGTTAGTTGGTTTGGCTGATTCTTGGTGTGCATTTGACCAAGTGTGAGTCATTGCTTTGGCATCCTGATAAATCCAGATGTAGGTTGGTTTGATTGTGTTTTGATGTGTGCTGGCTATGTGTGAGCATGTTGTTACCTAGTTCCTTTTGAAAATCATGCCCAACTCAAGGGTGGCAGTGGTGTTAAGAGATTAATGAACACACTGACCTATGGTTGGGTGGAATGTTGCAACGACATATCTAGTTGCGGGACAGCTTCATCATTCAAGATAAGTATTCTCTGTTATCTTATTTTTGCAATGTATTTTTTTATGAATGAAAATATTATGTTGAATTCTTATGAATGACTTAAAGTAGAAGTTACTGTTGAATGAATGTCCCTGCATTTGCATTTGTTTATGCCTTGTATGTTTTAATGCATTTTTCTTAAGTTCATGGAGGTTAGAATCCTGTTACATAGTCGAAATGCATCTGACTTAGTTTTTCTCCCCCTTGAAATCCATATGGAGCAGGAAAAAGGAGGAAACTGGAAAAGAGAAGTGGAAACAGGGCAGAATGTGGTTTTCTGCACTCTGGGATCCGCCTGTGGAAGGAAGAAGTCGAAAGCCGAGAGAGCCAAAAATTGCAAGGCAGAGGTGTGTTTTTCACACCCCAAGATCCGTCTACGGAAGGCGGGAGGCAGAAAATGGGAAAAAGGTTAAGGTCGAACGTTATGTTTGTGACTTTCGAAGGAGGAAGGGTGGAAGGTGGAACAATGGTTGAAGGACTCCGTTGAACATTATGTTTCTGAGTTCTGAGTTTCGAAGGAGGAAGGAGGAAGGGCAGAAGGCAGAAGGTGGAGCCGTGGTTGAAGGACTCCATTGAATGTTATGTTTCCGACTTCCCACTTCTGAAGGAGGAAGTAAGAAGGGATAAATGCGGAAGGAGGAACCGTGGTTTGGATGACCCCATCACACACTATGTTTCTGACTCCCGATTCCGTAGCGGAAGGTGGAAAGGGGGATGTAGAAGGCGGGAAGGATAGGTTCAATGTGGAAGAGGTGTTTTCGGTTGCAGAAGGGTTTTGTCAAGGGAGGAACAATTGTTACAATGGTTTCTAAGCCTGAGAATGAATGTTGAAGAGTGTGTTAACATCCATGCCCTGTGTTTCGAAAGGAGAACAAGGGTTCTTGAATCAAAATTTTTAATTTATCCTCATTATGGGGTATGGGGACGTTACATATTGGTATCAGAGCTTTTGGTTGCAACACCAGGGCCTAGATGGGCAAAGTTGAATAGTTAACATAGATGTTGGTTACAACATTGGGCCTAGATGGGAAAAGTGAACAGTTGGTAGGTGTTTTTGAATTATGAGATTGTTTAATAGTGTGTTTGATTAACACACTTTTGCATATTCATAGTGTCAATTGGAAGAGTTGGTTTTTGGCTTAGCCATGAGAACCTACGGCATGAATGATGCGCATAGTCCATATGAGCATGGGGAGGATAATATGGGGGGAAATGTTGAAACAGAGTCCAACGGAAGGATATTTCAAGAGATTCCGCAAATTTTGCAGACACCATGAGAAGCCTAAGGGTGGAGATGCAAATATACAAAGAAGATAATGAGAGGATGATTAAAGATCAGGAAGAGTATAATCGGCTGAATGCAGCCATGCTGCAGAGTTCGTTACCACCTAAGTTGTACTTAGTGGTTTTTTATCAAGTGAACCTCGTGAACTCGACAAGGATAACTTGTTCGGACTTCAGAAGACCTTCAGTCTTGCTTCTGGAAAGCTTTGTTGTACTATATCACATGTTCATACCCCCTTGGGGAAGTTGTAATAAATGTTCTAGCATGATAGTGTCTGTAAAAGACTCAGTCTCTTAGACTTTTTTAACTAATTGCGGAGACTGTGTTGTGTTGGGAGAAATTCATAAAATTCACAATGGAGCTAGAAGAAAATGGAAGCATACATTTTTTGGACATCCTCATATCCAAACGCAATGATGGTACCTTGTCACATCAGGTCCACAGAAAAAAGACGCACATGGATCACTACCTACATGCCAAATCACACCACCACCCAGCACAAAAGATTGGTGTCATTAACACCCTTGTCACCCAGGCAATGAGATTATCAGATGAAGAGCACATTGAGCAAGAGTTAAGACACCTTAAAGAGGTCATTATAAGGAATGGGTACAATGAGGAACAAGTCAATAAAGCTATCATGAAGGCAAAGAAAACACCTAGAACAGAAAATAACAAAGGAAAAGAAAAAGAAGTGACTAAGAATATTAACCTACCATACATAAAAGGTACCACAGAGAAAATTGGTAAAATTCTAAGAAAGGAAAACATCAAAGTCTCCTTCTCCCCTCCTAACTCACTAAGGACCATGTTAGACCATGCAAAGGATTCCATAAATCCCAGCCTACATAGAGGATTTTACTCCATTCCTTGTACCTATGGCAAACAATACATTGGGGAGATAAGTAGATCTTTTCAAATAAGATTAAAGGAACACATAGCTGACATTAAACACAACAGAGTCAAGAAATTAGCTTTGGCAGAGCACTACCACCACAAGGGACACCATCTATGCATAGAGGACACTAAATTCATAGCAAAAATTGATCATTATGAGAAAAGAAAAATATGGGAAGCTCTCGAAATAGAACTACAGAAAAATAACTTAAATAGAGATGATGGACTACAAATTAGTGAAGCATGGAAACCTGTACTCAATAAAATTAAAATTTAAAATGAATAAGAATGAAGGAAGTATAAAGGTTGATCGAAGTTGGCCCCAAAAGCTAATTTTCTCACCTTTGATCAACATTAATAAACAATGAGGATCGATCTCTTTAATTGAGCTGATTTAGTCTCCTGAGGATGGTCCTAGCATGAGGACCGAAACGTCGAGAACATCTTCTCCCAACACAACATAGTCTCTGCCATTAGTTAAAATTGTACACTATGTAACAACGAACAACTCTTAGACTTTATTTGTTAATTCGATCAGCCCATGGTGTTTTTTCCCTTGGTTATTATTGGTTGTTGAATAAACGACTGATAATTTTTGAGTTTTTCACTCAATACCTCTAAAGTTGGGGTGGTCGGCTTGGCATTTAGGCCTATTGAAATTATTACAGTCTATGTGTCAATGTATAAACATTCTAGGCATTATGGTTGAGTCATATGAACATGTCTAAGTCCCCCTAGGTTTTTTAAATTTTTTTTTTTAATTTTTTCAGTGTTTTTTACTAAAATTTAATTTTTCCAAAACTTAGGCTATTTTTTAATAGTTTAATTGGAAGAATTGGTTTTGTCATTAAAGTGGGCTCGGAAGTCAGATTCAGTCATGTACATGCTCATTTTCAAGCTAAGAGCACCCAGTAAACCTATAGACCCACTATTTCCTATTTTTAGTGATATTCCATCACTCAGGTCAGAAAGCCCCAAAAAGTCAATTATTGATTATTTTAATTAATAAATTGATGAATAATGGAGCAAATCCAAAATCCTAGATCAATGGATTCTCAACTGATTTGATTGAAATTAGTCTCATCGGCACCATATTAACTGGATCTGACAAATCCTTGACTGAAGGAGGTAATCTGGGTGGATCCAGAGTTGAACTTCAGCTTCCTTTATGGGGAATTGTGCCCTCTCTCTCTCCTCCACACGTGTGGGCTCTTCTGGGAGCTCTGTGGTTGATGATTCACTCATTCAGTTGATGTGTCAGCTCAATCAGCTCCCCGATTAACATTCAGACTTAGTAGAAGCTCAGTTCAGCTTCAGATCAGGCATTGATGTACTCTCCTTCATCTATAGTGGTCTATCTCCTTGGGATTTACGCCCCCTCTCAGCTGGGGTTTCAATTTTGTGTATAAATAAAGCTCAGGCTGCCTCTTCCAAGCTAGTAAGAGTTGGATTGAAGAGCTATTGTTGTTGTAATACTGTGTAATGTATTTTTCTATTGGAGTAAAGTGAAGCTTTGGAGGCAATATGGTGTCATGTCATTGTATCTGTGGATGAGCATTGCCATGTTTTACCAAGGTAACCTATATCTATGTTCATAATTTGCTGATTGTTTGTGGATTCATTTCTAAGATTGATAATAAGTTTATTATAATCTTGATAGGAAAGGAGTTTTTTAATAAGTTTATTTCCCATCTCTTTCCTTTTTGATGCATGTTTAGAGATCTAGATTCAGCATGTTTTATAAGTTTATATGCATGTTATTATGAAATCTCTATGTATGTATTAACTAGATCTCACAAGTATTTTGGAAAGTCTTTGGATTCAGCTGTAGGTTCCTAGCTTAGAGAGGATGTTGATCTAGTTTGCATCTTCACTCTCTCCAAAACCATTCAAAGGCATAGTCCCTCGACATTCCATTGGAAAGCTCCACGGTTGATCTTCAAGGCTTCTAGCAATAAATGCTCTCATTTTCCTCTTCCTCCTTCAAATTTTTCTAAAATCAGTCCGGTTACTTGTTTGTAGCTTTAAAATTGTTTAGATCTATAATTTTCAGAGTTTATTTTACATAGATATTGCTGCCTTAAAGCTCATAAACTAGATCTCATTCCTAAAAGAAAATTTACAAGCATTCTAGATCTAGTTTTAGGGAAAATTGTCATTTTTCAAGGCTGTGAAAGTAGATCTAAAGCTTGTTGAATACATGGTTGTTTCCTTAGAATCTAAAAAATTATATTCAACAATTTAAGTGCTTCATATTGTCTTCCCCCAAAGCAGGCCAAGATCCCAAGGAAAGCTTTCTTTCCTTGGTTCCTTTTCTGCTTCTTTAAAAGCTAGTTTTAACTTGGAATTTTTGGGTAAAGAGTTTGTTCATCCAAAAGTATTTTCAAAGTAATTTTGGGCATATTTAACTGTGATAAGCTTGCTGTTTTTCAGCAGGTGTAACAGAAAAGAGGAGGAGGCGTTGTCGGAAAATCATTTTTGGACCATTCGAAACCCCCCAAGGGGTCTCTGTCTTCCAAAATTTCAATTTTTTGCAATTTGTAAACGTTTGGTCTCATTCCATATAAGGACCAGGTGGATTAATTTCAGTTTGCTGATATTGTAGTTGCTGCTAATAAAAAGAAAAATATTTTCGAATAGACTCTTTCGAGCCTATTCACCATTCCACCTAAGGGGATCCGCGTTCGTTTCACTTTTTTGCATTTTCCCTTTTTTCTTTTATAGTTTAGTATTGACATGCAGGATTGTATAATTTGATAATATTTTGCATTATTCCATATTTTCAATTCAAAAGTAATCATACTACTTACCCCATGACTTCCTGATTGACCCGCAAGGGGAAAGATATGCGTGTTAGGATTAATTAGAAAACCGGTGTTGTGTATCTCTGATGCAATTTTCATTAATTGTCTTAAAAATCATAATAAAATCAACCCCTCCTTTATTCCGCGATTGAGGTCCACTTGGATCGAAAGAGGTTCCTGGAGGGTTTTCTTTTTAATAAGAACATCTCTTTTAAAATTTACTAAAAATAACAAAGACTCAAGTGTGTATGCTCTGTACTTGGCTGCGGTTCGTCCGATCAGTCAAGCTGCATCAAAAGCACTTGAGTGACTAGATTAATTAGTCTTCACCTCCCAAATTGACAAACCATCAGGCAAAAATCCAATGCCTCAAATGAACCGTAAACAGTGGCAAAATACCCAAAGGGGTGGGAACAACTGGAAAGTGACCTTGAGGCATCGATCTTTGTCACACCCTAATAGGTGCGTTATGAACAATAGTCTCCGAGACTTCGTTCCAACCCACAAACACCTTGCGGGTAGCTGTGAAAGTTCACTTTTGGAAATACTCCAAGTACCCCTCGAGTATATCTGGAGTCCCCTTTTCTCCTAATTTAATTCATTCACATTCCACATTAATTTAAAATCTACCAAGAGACATTTGCAAAACATTCATTCAAGTGCATGCAAGCACATTATTTTCTCTGTTGACTCCATTTAAGGCACTGGTGATTTATTTGATCATTTCTTTCAATTATATATATATTGAGTGTCATTACTGTGCTTATATGCTTTAAATTTTGCATCTTGTTATCTTTTGTTTCCACTGGCTAATTTCAAAACTCCTACTTAATATAACACCATCACACTAAGTAATTAGCCTTAGTAATTTAATAGGGTCTACCCCTCTCGGCTTTGTTAGGAGTTATCCTGAATGGAGGAGTCAAGAACAAGGTGACAGCCTTGACTCGAGACTTGCCCCCAAGGACACACCGAGTGGCCTAAAGATTTCTGCCACGTAACCCAGGTGTGTGAAAGGCGGAAACAATACCCAGAGGTGGATGAACACTAAGCATCAGTAAATCCAAAAGGAAGTAGGAGCAATACTAGAAGAAGAAAAAGGTGTTCTAATGGATCATCTGACTCTGAAGGATCCAATGGGGGTTCAAGTTCTTCTTCTCATAGAAATAAGAAAAAAGAGGCTCCACCAGAACAGTTCATGTGATGAATTCAAGAAGGCTAAACCTCCTACGTTTGATGGTGAGGTAAAGAACGGTCAAGAAACTGAAGCTTGGCTTCTTGGGCTGAGAATATATTTCCAAGTCCAAGACTACTCTGGAAATATGAAGGCTAGCATATACATATTCAATTTGACTAGAAGAGCATCCATATGGTGGGAGCACTGTAGGAAATTGAAAAAGATCCGTGAAAGGAAGATTGTGTGGAAGCAGTTCCAAAAGTATTTCATGAAGAAGTACCTCTCTGATAGGTACTATGATGATAAGATTAAAGAATTCCATGAGGTGAGATTAGGACAACTGACCATGGAAGAATATGAATATAAATTCTTGGAGCTGTTGGGGTATGTCAGGTACACCATAGATGATAAAGTGAAAATCCATCATTTCCTGAGTACCTTAGTCTTACAAAGACAGGATTGAGTTTGATGAACCTCGAACTCTACAAGAGGCTATCAAAAAGGCCAAGTATTCTATGATCAGAATAAAGGCAAACCTGATATCCAGAAGGCATGGAAGGCTAAGAATAATGAAAATTTTGGTCATAGGAAGAAAGGTTTCAAATCTTTTCACTTCCGAAATTAGCAGAGGCAGCCATCACAAGTCATGACTCAGCCAACTAGAGTTATGGGAGACATGCCAAGAGATCCAAAGGATATCAGAGAACCACTCCAATGTTGGGGATGTGGAGGACCCCATCTGCGTAGGAACTGTCCAGCGATAAACTGTGGGGTGAAGACCTCAAAATTATGTGTGGTGATCCGCCTTGATTATAGCCTTGATTAATTTGCAATATGTGTGGTGAATCGAGACACGATCAACTTGTGTAAAGAAGGGATCACATAGATTTGAGATAGAGATCTTCCTTGTTTTTGAATTAGAGATTCATGAAATCCAGGAGAAAAAAGTGATCTGAAGGAGATAGAGAATTGAATTATCCAGATGCATACGATACATGAAATATCGCTAATATAGCAAAATCTACAACGTAAATTTGATCTGGTTCTCAATTCGAAAGCTAAAACAAATAATACAATGTGAGATCGACTATGCAAAGAATACAATGTCTCCTACGATCAAATCCAATTTGAGATCCATGATTGGATCATAGATGCAATGCACACACCACAACTGAGATCATATCCCATATCTACTAGAAAAGACAATATTACTAAGATTAATATGTTCGAAATTTGCAAAGAGGTATATATTTGACACATTGATAATGTTTTTTTTCCTAAAGAATGTGTAAGTACTTGTATCTAATGGTTAACTTAATATAACAACCACTTAATTTATGGTTATAAACTCATCGTTGAAGTTAAGCTCATAGTTGTATCATCATTGGAGTTAAGCTAATAGTTGTATCTAATAGTTAATTTAAAAGTTTTTTTTTGTAAATAAAAGACGTTTATATTACTGCGAAATTATGGAGTTACAGAAGTTTCCAAAACAGAACAGAACCAACCCCCCAACTCAAAACAGCTTTACAAAACTCCCTCAAAAATATCCCTTCTTTCCCCAAAAGAGGGAGAGCCCGATGGAAATTACAGGGCTCCATCCCTTTGATAATACCAAAATTACAAAGCTTACGGCCTTTTACCCTGACCCAACTATTGACATTAATAGACAGAAAATTGAACAGGAAATACATCATAACAGAGGCACCACCCCCATGACTAGGACTGAAGGTCCGAGCAAGGAAACTCGGGCACCGGCATCGCGTTTCTCAACCACCGCGGGTTTAAACCGCCCGCGTTTTCTGCACCATGACGGCTGACCTTCCTGCTGGATCCACCACCTTGTTACTGCTCCATCCCCAGGTGGTAGAGGTGAATTCCCATGTGGGAAGCAATGTGGTCAACCTTCCTGTGCACTAAACAACAATCTGTGTTATGATCCTTCCAGACCTTTGCAGGCTCCTCATTACGCTCCCTTTTGGCCTCAATTTTGAGCGAGACATACATGATGAGATTCATGATCACCTAGTATAGCATTATCATACGATCATAAGCAGTCTCCTGACTAACCGTGGAGCCAAGGTCCACGACCCAGTCTTCTACCTCCTGACGAAAATCCTCAATAGGCATGGCCTTCACTTACTCCCACATATCATTTTCCACTATCTCGATAGCTTTGCAAGTGGCAACTGGAATACGATCCTTAAAGAAATCAGTGGCAGCTTGAGCATGGAGCTGAGCTCGGGTAGTTGTTCCCTTGCCCCTCCTAGACACTCCCTTTGCAGACTCATGGCGCACAGCCGAGGCTTCACCCACACTCATCTTCACTTGATTACCGCGAGTAGGGGCCATATTCCACAACTCTCCCCAATTCCACACTACTCTGCTCTACAAATTCCATGATAGGCCACCACTTCTCGTTAAAACAAGGAGAACATACGTATTCCACAGATAGCGGATGCATAGCCATGATCCCTCGTCTTTATTAAATAGGGGAGAGCCATGATCGCACTAACGGTTCTGTACGAGCCCACAATCTCCCAAATCATGTCTTCACGTTCACCCATACCCATCACGAAATTCGTCATCATTCCCTTCGTAAATGCCAAATCCCAATTTTGCAGAAAAACCGTCCGATCTCTCCTCCCAAGCCAAGCTCCATACCTAGATTGATGGAAGAGCTGACTGATCAGGAATAATCCATACTTTTCCTACATGTTCACGCATGGCAGCGATCCAGTTCCGAAGGGGGCTCCCTCTGGATCCTGTCCTCACCTTGATGACCACTCATGTCATCTGCCATTTGTTGATTCACACCCACGTCTTGAATGGCCAGTTGTCTACACTGGGGGGACACCGCTCCGCTCTGAAGTCCTCTAGTTGTCCCATCTTGTGTGCCTTGATCCCCTCTGCACCAATGTTTTCCATCATGCCAGCCACCTTATTCGCATCTCGCCTGATGTGGCTAAAAGAGATCGTTGGGTGTGCTCAAACAAGGTTGCGTAGGATTTCCAGCCTCATAGCTAATCTCCAGCTGGACGAAACCTTCTTGGTCATCTTTCCGTTGGTGATCTATTTAGCCATCTGGATTAGGATGTTCGAATCCCCTTCAATGATTGTCGGGAGCCATCCTTCCTTGATCATGATTTTGAGTCCCTAGAGCAGACCTTTGAGCTTCGCTGAGTTATTGGTATCCCACCCAATAGATCCATAGAACAGCTGTAGAATATCCCCATCCGAGTTTTTGCACAAACCACCATAGCCAGCCGCTCTTGGATTTCCCTTCGCCGCTCCATCAAAATTAAGTTTGAAAACCAAGCAAGGAGGAGGAGCCCAGGCGTTGGGGCTAAAGGGTTTGCATCTTTTAACCTTTCTTCACAACCCATCCAAGGCTCCTCTTTCCAGCCCCTAGTCATCCGCTATGAGAGTTTCCATCCCTGTAAATTACTTGTCCTTCTCACTCCATTGCTTGTTTCAAATCATTTGCGAAAGGTTTGCGACCAGAGTCTCCCACACCTCCTCATCGATTCACTTCTTCTCCCGAAAGATTTGATTATTTCTCTCCTTCGAGACAACCCACATGATAGTTCCTGGGAAATCCAGCCACAAAAACCAGAGGATGCGATTTTTGAAACCTTTGGGATTCCAGTCCCTCGAGGTTTGGCCCAGGTCTCCTCAACATCGATCACTCTGCCTAAAATACATAACGGCATTGTCCCATATAGACGCAGTAAAGGGGCAAGAGTCTAGTAAATGATTCATGCTTTCCTCATGACATAGGCATAGGACGCACTATGAGGGGCCCTAAATTCCTCTGTGCCTTAGGTTTTCCCCTGTTAGGACTCTTCGCATGACCACCAGCCAACAAAAGGTCGCAACCTTCGGCCAAGGATTGGTCTCCCAGACCTTCTTCCAGATGTCGTCCTTCACTTCATGGATGCTCGTTCGAATATCATAGGCCTCTTTTATGCTGAAGGACCCTCTTTGGGAGTAACCCCAGAGCAGAATATATGCTCTGGCTTTGGATAAAATGCATCTTTCTTGGAGTTCAGCCTTGAAGGAGCTAAGTTCATCCTCCGTGATCCGGCCTTCACCCCTATCCTAAAGCATCCATCTTCTATGATCCTCCTAAATCTCGTCCTCCCAATAGTGGCTCACTTTCACCTTGTCTTCCTCTAGACCTTTTGTTTTGATGTACTTCCAATAGGGGTCTACCCCCGTTTGGGAAGCTGATTCGACGAATTGTCCCAGAACTTAGCATGCTCTCCCTCCCTGACCTCCTAGAAGCTATGCTCCTAAACCATCTTACGCCCAACAAGTACCTTAACCCATATGTGTGATCCTGGCGGTTTCTCATTAAACCGAATCAGTTTTCTCTTAGGCTAGTCTCTAGCATACTTAAGGTGCCATAGCTTAACCCATGGTTCATGTGAGTAATTGCACCACCTCCACCAAATTTTGGCTCCTTGAATTTCACCCATGACTTCGAGGTCATGAAGGCCTAAGCCACCTCTATCCTTAGGGAAACATAACCTGTCCCAACTGACCAGAGAAAACTTGGCTTTGTCTTCCCTTCCCCCCCACAAGAAGTTTCGTTGTATACTTTGTATTTCCTTTATGATTGACTTTGGAGCCGATAGCACTGAAAACAAGTAGACCGACATGGCCTGCAGGACCGATTTGATAAGGACCAGTCTACAGGGAAAGTTAAGGGGTCGTAGAACCCAACTTGAGAGCCTACCCTTGAGCCTATCCACCAGGTGTTGCCAAGAAACGTTTTTTATAGCTCCCAACCCCAAAGGGACTCCCAAATATTTGGACGGGAATGACCCCCTAGAGAAACCCAAAATTCTGACAACATTCCTTTGGATGATGGGGGTCGTATTCAAAAAGAAAACTTGAGATTTTTCGGCATTGAATGCCAGCCCATAATATTTTTCAAAGAGATTAAGAATCTTTTTAAAAGCATAGGACTCTTGGACTGAAGGGTACCCCATTACCATCGTATCATCCACAAATTGCTGATGAGTTTGTTTCTCCATTCCCTTGTGAAGAGAAATCTATTGAATCTCACCTCCTTTCACTAGTGCCTAGATGAGTCTACTCAGACCTTCCACCATTAGGATGAAGAGGAAGGGTGAAGGCGGATCTCCCTACTTAATTACTCGGGAAGGCTTGAAGAGCTTGGTCAGGGATCCTTTCAATAGAATGGAGAAGAATGGGGTAGTGACCATATCCATAACCCACTCCACCCATTCCGAGCCAAAACCATACGCAATTAGCACCTTCTCCATATATTGTCAGCTAATCTTGTCATATGCCTTGGCTATATCCAACTTAATAAGCATTCGAGGCCTTTTGGTCCATTAGAGAGATTGGACCGTCTCATGGACAACAATGATGCCATCCAGAATATGTTTGCCTTTGGCAAAGCCAGATTATTCCGGGTTGATCAGGGCCGAAAGGAAAGGCTTTAATCGATTCGCAATTACCTTGGAGATAATTTTATAGATCACATTGCAAAGGGATATAGGTCTGAACTTACCTGGAGAATCTGCTCCTTCCCCTTTCGGGATCAAGGATAGAAAAGTCATGTTAAAGGCCTTGAGCACCCCTCGTTTGCGCCTTGAATCCTCAACAATTTCCAAAATCGTGTCCTTGATTAGATCCCAAAAGAAGTGGAAGAAATTGGTAGTAAAGCCATCCGACCCAGAGGCTTTTCCTTGAACCATCTGGTTACCGCATCCTCCACCCCCTGCATGGAAATAGGTCTATTGAGCATCTCATTCTCCTCCCTAGAAACTGCCCTGGGAATGAGCACAATGATCCGAGCAATGTCCTGACCCTTGTCCCCTCCGTCCTCGGTCATTATCTCCTCGAAATAACTAGTTAATTATTCCTCAATTTCTCCCCTAGCATTAGAGAAAATTTGGGGTCTAAAATAGGCCTTATAAGAAAACGCGCCAATAATAAGTTCTTATGAGTTGGAATTCAAGAACCAATATAATTCCAATAAAATGAGTCAACCATAATGGTTGAATTGACATATTTGTCATAAACAAAAACTACTTTTTGTGTTCGTATTTTCGACATATCTCCCTGTGCTTTTACTCAAATTTCGATCGGGAGAGCTCGTTGGATGCGGAATTTGATTCAGGTATTTCTTGTTTTTGGGGCAGAGGGGTCCATCAAAAGTATGCAATGTGGGTATTCGTTGGATTCATAATCAAATTCCGCATCCAACGAGCTCTCCCGATCGAAATTTGAGTAAAAACACAGGGAGATATGTCGAAAATAAGAACACAAAAAGTAGTTTTTTTCTTTTTTCCTCCAAAATTAATAAATATTATTTTATTATTTTAACTATTATTCTATTATTTTCCTTAAGAGGCCCATTTTAGACCTCAAAATTCCTCTGATGTCTCCACATGAGACCCATCATCTTTTTTTATTCTATGGATCTTTGATCCCTGCCTATTGTGGATAACAGAGTTATGGAAGAATTTAGAATTCTTCTCTCCTTCCTAAAGGCATTTGACTCTAGATTTCTGTATCCAGTATATTTTCTCTTGTCTCTCCCGAGCATCCAGTTGACCAAGAAGGTCCTTCTCCTTCTCTTTTTCATATCCATATCCCATCTAGTATCCATCTCTTTTTGATGGATGAGTTCGATGTCCCTAATAAGTCTCTTCTTATTTTCAAAGAAGTTTCCAAAATCCTCTTTATTCAACGTGCAGATTTTGGATTTTAGGACCTTAAGTTTTTGCTGGAAGTTGTACATTCTTGTTCCCTAAGGAGGGACCAGCTCCTACCACCACTGTTCCACCAAATATTTGAAGTCCTTATGTTCCATCCAGAATTGCTCAAAGCAAAAAGGTTTTCTCAACGAAGCATTCGACCAAATCCCAGTTATGGTTGATTGGCCAATGATCTGAACCCGCCGCAGGGAGAACACTTGCACATATCTCACCTTTCCCCCGAACAACATTTTCTAACATAAGGAATCTATCAATACGAGAGGCTACGAGGTCCCCCCCCCCCTTGTTATTCCAAGTGAACCATCCATCTCCTATTTCCATATCAGTTAGGGGACTGTGGACCAGAAGCTCCCTAAACTCTTCTTGGAATTTTTCCAACACCCAACGACCCCCTTTATTTTCTTTGAACGAGGTGATCAATTTAAAATACCCCTCTAATGATCCAATTTCCATCGTTGGCCAACTCACTCAACCATCTCAAAAAGCAGAGGAAAGCATGTTTCTAAGGAAAATCGTTGGGCCCATAGACATTTACCAAAGTCCCTGTGACCCCGGGAACTTGAATTTGGCCATCAGAGAGAAATGATTGGCCCGCCACTCAAATAAGTTGATAGTACTCGGGTGCCACAACACTGTCACCCCCCTGGCCATGCGGCCTGCATCCATTGGCATCACCCTGCTACCTTTCCAGATCTTCTTCCTAAGTTTCTCCATGACTTCAAAACTGCACTTTGTTTCCTGTAAAAATAGGACGTATGGGCTTTCTTGCCTAACCTTCCTAGCCCAGGTTTTAATCTTCCTAGGTTGGTTACAACCCCTGATATTCCAAGATATTATATTCATTGAGTAACCTTACTAACTTCACAGAAGGCCACCCTTATCGTTGGGTATTGACCTGATTCGATTAGCTTGACACCAATTGTTGCGATCCTCTGCTTGTTCGTCTTTCGACCTCTTTTCATATCCTCCTCTGAATATTTCCTCTTGCTCCCTTTCTGAGGCTCTGCATTAATCCCCAAGGACTGATGAGCCTCATCAGTTCCAATTTCTCGCGGGATACATAATCATGAACCTCCTTCTCGTATTCCTTCTCAATCCCATCTAGATCTAGTTCTCCAAGTTCCATTTCCTCCCCCTCATCTTCTCCCATAGCATCAGTCTGGATTTTCGGCTCTTCTCCACTTGTAATCTCCCCCCTCTCCACCGCCGAGGATTTGGCCAGAATTTCTTCTCCAATCCGTTCTTCCCCTCGGTTGCTTTACTCCAGGACCTGGAAGGGATTGGTATTGGTTGTGCCTTCCTTGGACCCTCCTTGCGAGGTTTTGGCCCCCCTCCAATCTTGCCTCTGCGCTTGCTCTTAACTTGCGTGAACCCCTCTCTATCTTGTTCACCACCCCCATCACGGTTTGAAGCTGCCGGCTCTTGAACCCCCTTCGGGCAATTTCTCCTTTCTCCCAAAGTGATCATATTCATGACAGATCCTGCATCGAAACGGAAGCTGCTCATAGTCAATCTTTTGGATCCACTCTTCGTCCTACCAGTTCATACTTACTTCCTCTGGGAGGTCCTTAGACAAGTCCATATAGACACAGATACAAGAAAACGTCGTATACCTATGATGCTTGGTCTACTCAACTACCTTCACAAACTCCCCTAATGAGTTACCTATGTCTCTCAAGATTTCCATGTCCCAGTACTCACATGGGAGGGAAACCAGACGGATCCAAATTGGGGCCACCGTCAGGTCCTCAGTTTCCGGATTGAATCTCTCCTTCGAGGGTCTCAGGTAGAGCCCTTCCAAGAAGAAGAATTAAGGACCGCCCTCCAAAACTCTATCTCTTTCCTCTTGATTGAAAAATATTATAGTAAAAAATCCTTTCAACCCCAAATGGAGATCATAGTGGCCTTTAGGTTTCCAAGTTCCTTGGATCCATCGGACTAGATCTCTTTCTCTAGGCCATACCCCACGAACTTCCGTATGAGGGCCTTCTCCTTCAACATATCGATTTTCTCTCGAATCTTTCTCAATCGGATATGGATCCTCGGAATCTTCAGAGCCTTTGGGATGCAGCTTCCTTGGCGCGATCTCCTCCCTACTCCAAGCCCATCTCTCCCGCCGTTTGAGATCCCACTACCGTCGTCGCTCCCCTCGGTAGCATGGCTCTGGGGTATTGTTGATGCCATGGGACGCGGGGGGTATTGCAGCCCTCACCCCAAGCTCTCTCACTCGCAGGGTGCACACCCTTGTCATTCTGGTTCCAAGGAAACCCTAATCTCTGTTGAGCAATAGTTAATTTAAAAGTTAATATAAAGATATTGTTGTTAATATCACAACACCGAGTTATGACGTTTGTTAGCCTCCAAATGGAGTTAGACTAAGCCTTATGCACATTAACTCAAATACCAACTTCCAGATGGAGTTCAACTGTCACATGAGATGCACATTACATAACTGATTGTTCTCTGTGCATGGTTTCACTGCAATGAAGGTCGACTTCTCAGGCTAAGAGATAGAATTCATCTAGATTTAATTTATTAGGTGTATCACTATTTGAATAATCGACTAATAGTTATCCAATATAACTGTGATTAGAGTTTAAGTTACAACTATTATTTAATCTAATATTTATCCAATATAACACTTATTAGAGTTGAAATTAAGGCAATAATTGTAGAATCATTGGAGTTAAGCTAATAGTTACAGTATCTAATAGATAATTTAAAATTTAATATATCGGCAATTGCAATTCAAGTAAAAGTCACGATTGGAGTTGAAGTTAAGCTAATAGTTGTATCTAATAATCAAATAGTTGAAGTTGAATTTTAATTTTTCCAATCAAATGTTTACTAAGCTATTTTTTATTTTTTTGAAATTGTTAATTATGAATTTGGGTGACCCCCATCTAATTAATATGGATAGTACACGTATCTCATTCTCGTCCATAGATGAAAAGGCATAGATGGTAGTCCACCCCAAAATTCTAAGATATATACACTTATTGGCATAATTAGCTAGATGCCCAACTTACAGATGCGGGAGTTTATTATGAGTTTAGAGAAGTTTATTAGGAGTTCGAATATTACATGACTGCACATTAGCTAGACTCCTAGATGCCAAATGCAGTTTGACTAAGTCTTAAGTGATTAGAGTTTAAGTTAAGCTAATAGTTGTAGAATCATTGGAGTTAAGCTAATAGTTATCCAATATAACTATGATTAAATTTGAAGTTAAGCTAATAGTTCCAGAACCATTGGAGTTAAGCTAATAGTTGTATCTAATAATCGAAGGAGTTAAGATCGTAGTTGTAGCTAAAAATTGAATAGTTGAAGATTAATTTTAATTTTTACAACTATCACCAAGTGTACTTATCACATGTTATTTAAGGTATTTTTTTATTTCTTTTTAAATTATTAAGTATTAATTTTGGACGACGCCCATAGAATCAATATGGACAGCACACTTGTCTCATTCTTGTTTAATTTCGGACGATGTCCATATAATCAATCTGGACAATACACTTGTCTCATTCTCGTTCGTAGATGAAAAAGCATAGATGGTAGTCCACCCCAAAATTCTAATATATATACACTTATCGATGTAAAGATCCACAAGTGGTGTTTGTGATATCACAGAACCAAATCCATTCCCATGTCTTAGAATCAGACTTATCATGTGGATGGTAAAATATAGTAGTTTCCTCAGCGATCAGATATTTGATTCCCATGCACAACCACCTTTTATCCCATGTGTTGAGGGAAGAAATCTTACACATATTAGCAGTAGCAATAGCAATTGCAGTAGAGTATCTCTCATTAGAATAACAATGAAGTCCTTTTCATTTTGCATTTTACACACTTGAGAAATTTATTTTTTTTTAAGTAAAAGTTTAGCTATTTTGTTTTGAGTAGTCCATAAAGCTCGTTATTCACTTTGATATACTTTAATGATCCATATCCAAGATATAACATAATACAGTGCAGATCCTATCCACTTTGTTGATCGAGTAAATTATTTACTTCCAGGGTGGTGAAATATTATAACTATTATAACTGATTACCTTTAGATATAACAAAGGAATGCTTAATTTTTTTTAAATGCTTTTTTTATTAAGAACACAATTACATGCCTTGCATGCTTACTGGACTTATAAAATAGGCTTACAAAAGGAGATCCATAGCCTTGTAGAATTTGGCTTACAAAAGGGGATCCATAGCCTTGTACAAAAGGGGATCCATAGCCTTTATAAAGGATCCTTTAACTCATTGTTTTCCAGGTATAGAAATTAAGTAGAGAATGACATGGATTTAGAGGAAGAATCATCTACCAAATTGTTTAGACTTGCCAAAAGTAGCCACTTATTTAGATATGGCCCTTCCGTTCTAATACAAATTTTCAATTGCGAGGTTTCTTGATGCCATGTATATTTAAAGATGAGGAAGAACCAAGTGAAAATGACTAAAAGAGGGATGATGAAAATAAATATATGGAAAATCAGATTCTCCTATTTGAGCATTTTTTGAAATATTTGGAAAAGATGTAGATATTATTGATGTTGTCTAGTTTGAGACTACAATTTATGATGTTGTTAAGGTCATAGCGTAGAAATCTTGTGCATGTAAATTTTTATGTTTCACATTGAAAAAATATATAAGTATATGTTTTTATTTTATGCATTGGATCAATTGGAAACACAATATACTTGGATTAGGTATGCTCATTCATATCATATGGTTATATTGAATGATAATGAAGAACAAAAATAAAATGAATATAAAACAAATACGAATACAAAACTGTAAAACTAGAGATAAATATAATGACAACTACTATTACACTACTTGTATAGTTCTTTATAACATGACTAAATATACAAGTAAAAATGATAAAAAGCAATTACCAAATAAATGACTAAATGTACTACAAAATGACAACAATTAATGACTAATTAAACTAGGAAATGTACAACTAAAATGGTGGCATCTAAGGACCAAATAAATGACAATGTACTACCAAATAGTAACAATTAATTGGAACATGCTCCGGAGGGAGGTAGGGTTTCGGCAGCAGGTGATGGCGATGGCGTAGGCTGTCAGCTAGAGGGTACGGCTGGACAAGGCCTCTAGCTATGGCTAGGGGTCTACCCTGGATCTAGTGTTACTCAAAGAGGCGAAGAAAGAACTGGATAAAAACGAAGCAGGTCCAGAACTATGCGGTCGGAGAAGACTTAGCCTGGGACAGTGTTTTGAAGATGGCGAAGAGTACTTTGGTTGGGAGGGTCTTGGGTAGAAATTTCGCCAAAAAAACTATTCAGGATTGGGCTGCGGCGTCATGGGGAACACAGCTTGGATACGTGCCTGTGGTTGAGATGCTAAATAGAGGCTGGTTCGCGGTCAATTTGGAGAAGGAGGATGACTTAAGATGGATATAGAACAAATGTTGGCATATCGATCATTCTCCTGTCCTTCTGAAACCATGGAGCCCTCTTTTCGACGCCAGCAAAGAAAGGGTGGATGTTTTACCTATCTGGGTGAGATTTCCAGCTCTTCTTTTACATTTTTGGGATTTGTACCATTTCAGAAGGATAGGCGAAATTCTAGGGTCTTTCCTGGAGGCAGACCTTTCATTCTTAGAAACCAAGGAGAAGAAGGTAGCCAGGATTTTGGTAAATATTAATCTTAGGGAGGGACTGGCAGAATCAATAAACTTGGAGTGGGGACCGGTGATCATCCCTCAAATACTGGATTACGAGAATGTTTCGTTTCGCTGTAGACGATGTCATGTTTATGGGCATCCGGCTTCGGCCTGCTCTTCGCCGGGGCGGAACATGAAAGGTAGTAGAAGGAAAGGTCCTGGGGCTGCGCGTAAGGGACCTTTGGAGAAGGTTGTTGTTTCCTCTAGCTTGGTCCAGACCTCTGCGGATGAATTGGGCAGCGATCCGTCCTCAGAAGATTTTCTTTTTCCTGATGCTATGGTGGACGAAGGGACTAGAGAAACGCCAGCACAGGCCTCATTTCTGGTAATTGGTTTAGCTCCAGGGGATCATTCTGGTCCTGTTACACCCTCTTTTCCCCTCCTGTCAAATGTTAATTTGTTTTTGAATAATGCTTCCTTTATTGGTTTCGATTGGATAGAAGGCTTGAGGAAGCTTTCTCTTTCGGGTCTGAATGGAACCCCTTTGCCTCTCCCTGTGCACCATGTCTCTGTTGATGCAGCCCCGGGGTTGGGTAATCATTCTTCTTTTGCTTCTATTGCCTTCGACCCAGTCCTTCTACCTGCTATGGAAGAACCATCCTCTGTTGTTTTGGATCTAGACCCTGTCTCTCTTCCTGAGGAGTCCTGCCCCTCCCCTCCAGACTCTACGGACTCGGGCTATTTTTTAAGATCTTGTCATAAGCTTTCTACTGGATTGGGTAAAAATTCTTCGCCTATGAGAAGAGGTCGGGGCAGAAAGACTAATCTTTTCAAGGCTCAATCCAAATCCAAGGAGGACCTCTTGGGAGGAAAACAACTTTCGATTGAAAAGGCCCTTAGAGGGAAGAAGGCCAAGAAGAAAGGTCGCTTATGAAGATCATGTCTTTTAACTGTCGGGGGCTGGCTGGACCTAGCAAGAAATCAGCCTTCATCAGGGTGCTTACTCTTGAACGCCCGGATGTGATTTTGCTACAAGAGACTTTAGGAGTAGGAGAGGTGATCCGGGAGAGGTTGGAAAGTTGGATTCCTGGGTGGTCTTTTGTGACTGTGGATGCAAGAGGTCGTTCTGGGGGCTTGGAGGTGGGTTGGAAAAATAGTTGTGTTAAGCTGATAAATTCATGGGGCACATAGGCTGTGCTGGGTATTGAGGTTTTTGCTGAAGAACTAGGGATCTCCCTTTCTGTGGTTGATGTCTACGGGCCTTACTTAAACAGAGTTCCTTTTTGGGACTCTCTATTTCAAAATCCACTGGTGAATGGAGGCACGGTTGTGCTGGGTGGAGACTTAAATTTCTCGTTGGGGCATAATGAGGTTTGGGGGCCACATGCCCAGGTGGATTCCTTGGAGGGTTCTTTTGTTCAGAAATTGATGGAGAAGGGTTTGTTGGACATCGATCGTGTTAAATTAAAACCGACCTGGAGAAACAACCGGAGTGGGGATGCGAGGGTGGCGAAAAGAATTGATCGTTTTTTGGCAGCAGAGCAGTTGGTGGATAGATTTTTTCTAGTAAGACAATGGGTGGGCAGTGGGGGCCTATCTGACCATTTTCCTATCTTCTTTGAAATCAAAAAGGGGCCTATCAACCCCCCGAGCCCTTTAAAATTCAATAAGTCATGGCTACAGGACGAGACCTTCAAAAATCTCTTCCTCTCTCATTGGAACCCTATCGGGGAGGAAAATGATAGATCGGCTGCCATCCAGTTTGCAGACAACATCAAAAGACTTAAAGTGTTAATTAAGGAATGGGCAGTAGCAAAGAGAAGTAGAGACGATGTCGAGCTGAAGAATGTAGAAGCAGAACTTTTGCTGATCTACGAAGGTGAAGGAGGTGGGTTTTCTTCACAAGAGTCCAAGGAGGCATTGACAAGGTTGGAGGGTAGACGCAATACCCTTCTATTAGAAAAGGAGGAAGCATGGAGACTTAAAAGCAGGGCCATCTGGTTGGAATGCGTGGACGATAACACTAAATTTTTTCATGCTTACGCCAGAGGAAGGAAGGTGGCAAACACTATTTGGAGCCTGCAGGATGAGGAGGGTACTCATGTATCTTTTGAAGATAAGGCCAGATGCGGGGTTAACCACTTTCAGCAGTTGTTCAAAGCTCCTCCTCAGGCAACAATAGAAGAGGTAATTAGATTGGCACAGATGTTTCCTCATTTTGTGGATGAGGAGGGCAATAGGGATCTAATGAAGGAAGTATCGGAAGAAGAACTCAAGAAGGTTATGGGTAGTTTTCATAAATATAAAAGTCCAGGGCCAGATGTATGGACGATTGATTTTTTCCTGGATCTCTTTGACATACTGGGGAGGGATCTCTTGCAGGTGATAGAAGATACAAGGTCGGCTGGTTGGATTCCGGCAAGTTTCAACTCTACTTTCATTGCTCTCATCCCTAAGTCAGATAATGCAACCTCCCTCAATGACTTCAGGCCAATCTCCCTGTGCAACTGTGTTTATAAGATTATTTCAAAAATAATTGCTCTTAGAATGAAATCTATCCTTTCAGCTCATGTCTCAGTCGAGCAGTTTGGCTTCCTGGAAGGGCGCCAGATCCATAAGGCAATTGGGGTAGCGCAGGAAGGACTTCATAGTTTAAAGACCAGAAGACTGAAGGGGGCTATTCTCAAAATTGATCTCTCTAAGGCATATGACAGGGTAAGTTGGCTTTATTTGAGGTTGCTCCTAACCCATCTTGGTTTCGGCATCAATTTTATTCGATGGATTATGTCTTGTATAACTACTGTTTCCTTTTCGGTGTTGATCAATGGAGCGGCCTCTCCTTTTTTTCATGCTGAGAGAGGACTAAGACAAGGGTGTCCCTTGTCTCCGCTCCTTTTCCTTTTGGTTGCTGAAGGCCTAAGCAGGGCTATAAGAGCAGCAAGAGTTGAAGATCGATTCTCCAGGATTCAACTAGCTCCAAATTTATTTATTACACATCTACTCTTTGTGGATGATGTACTGATTTTCTGCTCTGGCACTAAAGGAGAGACTCGAGTTCTGCAGGAGATCTTGGAACTTTTCTCAAAAGCTACAGGTATGGAGATTAATTTTGGTAAATCTTCATTGACTACTCATCTGTTAAGACCGGAAGAGGAGGCTGAGATTTCAAGGATCTTTCCCTTTACCACAACTGGACTGGATGAAGGGCTTAAATATCTTGGTTTTTCCCTGAAAGCAAATTTGTATCGGAAACAGGACTGGTTCTGGATGGTTGGGAAGGTAGAAAAACGATTAATGGTTTGGAGTCACAAGTGGCTTTCTCGAGTAGGTAGATTAGTTTTAGTTAAAGCTGTGTTGGAGGCAATTCCGGTGTATTGGATGTCCCTCTCCTAGATCCCGAAAGGGATTCTTGAAAGGATTAGGAGGATCTGTTTCATATTTCTATGGAGTGGAAAAAAGGAAGACCAAACTACCCCCTGGGTTAAATGGAAAAGGATTGCTGCCCCAAAAGGATTAGGAGATTGGGGTCTAAATGACGTTTTTTTATTCTCAAAAGCCTTGGCTGCTAAGGGAGGTTGGAGGTTGGTGAAGTCCAGCAGTCTGTGGACTAGGGTGATAAAACAGAAATATCTCCCCGACGAGAGTCTCATAGACTGGATCAGAAATCCCAGGAAAACACATTCAGGAGGCTCAGTGATATGGAAAGCGATTGTTAAATCTTTATATCTGATCAAAAACAATCTTGCTTGGGATGTTGGAAATGGAGAAAGTGTATTGATTGGTAGGGATCCATGGCTGGGCAGCACTCAACAGCACCTTCTTCCAATCGATGTTATTGAGGCTCTAGGCCATATAGGGATAACTACTCTTAACCTATTAGCTGTTCCAAGGCCAGATGAATCGTGGACTCAAATCTGGAGAAGGGCCAATTCCTTAGGGCTGGGGGAAAGGGAGACTGGATATATGGAGATATACATAAGGGAGCTGGACCGGGCACATATTATACTTTCAGAACAAGAGGACTCTCTGGTGTGGGATGTTGATCCGGGGGTTGCTTATACCCCTAAGGCTGGGTATTTATTTCTAAGCGCAGGGGTGGAACAAAGGGAAGAAGTCTGGTGGTGGAGGCCTTTGTGGCGGCTTAAGTGTCCAGCAAAAACTAAGTTGTTTATGTGGTGTGTCCTAAATAACAAGGTACCTACTTGGGATGTGCTACAGAAGCGAACCTTTCAAGGGTCGGGCTGGTGTGTTTTGTGCAAAAGGGAGTTGGAAACCACCTACCCTCTGTTTTTTTCATGCTTCTTCTCAACAGAAGTTTGGAGGGAAGTCTCCTCGTTGGTTGGTCTCAACTGCCAATGGCAAGGGGATAACATTGGGGCTGCCTGGGACTCTTGGTGGAGGAGGACACCACAAAAACATCTTAAAATTTTACCTCTGCTGGTCATTTGGGGGATATGGCTTGCACGAAACAAGGCAATTTTCAAGGATACATCAAGTACTCTGGCTGTCACAGGGGCACTGGCTGTGGGGTTCTACAACTCTTTTCCTGTTCACATAAGGGCTGCAAGAGAATGAAGGCTTTTATAAGTGAATTTAGACAGAGCCTCTCCGTGGGCTTTCTTTGATGGGGCAGCTCAAAACAATCTGTGTGGAGGAGGAGCAGTTCTTTACTTATCTGAGACCCATTTCTTTGTTATGTCTATGGGACTAGGGGGTGGCACAAATAATTTTGCTGAGTTAATGAGTCTCAAACTTCTTTTGATGTTTGCTTTAGAAAAAGGGTGCACTGAACTGAATTTTCTGGGAGACTCAATGAATGTAATAAACTGGATCAATCAGACTCAAGAATGCAGGCATTTGAGATCAGCACATATTATTTACTCTATCAGGTAGCTTCTTCATCGATTTGACTCTTTTACATGTAGGCATGTATATAGGGAAAACAACAAGGAAGCGGACAAAGCTTCCAAGGAAGGGCTCCGGTTGGCTGAGGGTTTATGGATGGTGAAAGAAACCGTTAATGGCAGAATGCAGGCCTTTTTCCACAGGCCGTTCATAGAACTCTATTGATTTCTGACAGGTCTTTTTTATCGTAATGCGGTAGCTATTATATCTGAAGATTTATAATATGTTATTATGCTACTAAAAAACATCTTTGCAATGGCAAGGATCTATGGTATCGAACATTTATATTTTGGTTTGCATCTTCGTATGCACATGTTTTATACTTCAGAAGGCTTTGTTGTAGCTCGTAAGGAAACTGTTTTTATGTATATCAGACTTTTCCTTATATTTTTGTTGATTCAGATCATAATTTTTTGAAAAAGCATCTGCGTATGCTCTAGTAGAAATTTCCTAACAGAAGACCCTACAGTCTCGTTTATGGAACCAACATTTTGGTTGACCGGAATTCACGTGTTAGTGAATATTCAGAATGTAATTTTGGTCTCGAAAGATGAATGAAATTACGCTTTTTTTCCTTGGAAAAAAAAGTAACAATTAATTATCAAATAAACAACCAAATACCGACAATTAATGACCACAATAAACGACTAAATATATTACCAGATGATGAACCAATTCAAACAAATAACAACTAGGTGATAAATGACTAATTTGGAAGGGTGATAAAAGACTATTAATTTCTTAGCATTGGTTGTCACCTCAAATTTTAGTCAATAATTACAAATTTTGTATTAGAGGGTGGAGGTGAATGCTATGATTTGGTATGTTGTGTATGTTTATTATCTTAATATTTTATGCTCCTACTTTGCAATTTCTAGAGCTTTGCCTTGTGCTATGGATTTGGTGGTTCAATCTTTTTTCTAATTTGTAGTATTGAGGGTCACCGGTTTCAAACCCCTGCAGAGATAAAATTCCCATGTTCAACTTCATCAAGTTAACGACTTGAGGATGATACATGGAATATCCATTATTGATATCATGTCCTATTTTAGACAAAGGAGGGGAGGCATCCAATGGGAGCATAATACGCCCCAAACAAGGAAGATGGTGAGGCAAGGAAGTAGAGGATTTTTTCAGATGCCATACCCCATTCAAAATTGTAAATGATATATAAAGGGTTTATAATTGGATAAATATTGAGAAGGAATACACGTGACAATAATTTATAGAGAAAAAATGTGAGTATAGGTTAGAGATACAGGTTCCTCCAAGTCTAGAGAGACAATGTATTATTAAACTTTGTCTTAATATGGAAAATGAAATAAATTATTGAATTGGCCTTGAAACAACTTGGGAGGATCATAATGAGGTCGTGTTGTTGTTGGAAAATGATTAGGAGGAAAAGGAAGAATATTAATATGAAGTGGAATCTAATTCTCAAGGCCACTACATGCTTAGAATTGAAGGATTCTCTAGGAAAATCTGAGGTCGGTCTAGAGGTGACCCACATTTCAATATATGATGATGATGCTAATACTTGGTTTAGACTTAGTCTTTAGCTCCTTTTTTATAAGATAGAATTATTCATAGGATTTTTATAGTAGGTTTATTCCTCATAGATGTTTCGGGGATACTATCTTTTTTATGCACCCAAACTCTAAAACTAAATGAAGAAACAATGGCGATATATTTTTTTGTGGTTGGTCTGGTTTCCCTACTAGAAATCCAACCAATCATGATTATGTGCAATCTCTTTAAAGTAGCATAATCTTTGCTTACTTGAAAAATAACATTTATGTTGGTGATGATTACCATCAACCAAGACTGAATTTGGCCTAGAAAACCTATACATATAAATTAATTACTTTGATTTATAGTTCTTTGATTGAATAACTTGGAGGTGAAATTTATGAGTTCTATTTGACTTTTATGGGTTTACAAATTATGAAATTAATTTCTTTTACAAATGTTTTTAAAGGTAGATCTAATGTCTTTGTATGATAGGCACTCCAAGATAAAATAATTTCCATCCTCTACTTTATTTGTCTCACAAATTTTACAAATTATTTCATGCCAAGGTGTTTTAGGCTTGGTACAATGCCCTATTTCACTATAAAGTTCATGACAATTTGTTCTTGTCTTTGCAATATTTATTTTCTTTCATGCACTTCCAACAATGTAAATATCATTTTTATATTGTAATTTAGGGTAATGATGTCTTTAGAGTATTTCATTTTTTTTACTGTTAATTTCCCTATCGCTCCACATTTTATTTTTAAACCTAGTTATGATAGTTATTTTAATACTATTGATATATTAGAGGGCATTGTCCTCCACTATCCCCCAATGATTTAACCAAGAGATTGCATCATTAGTCCAACCTATTTTGAGTCTTGAATGACTTTTACTAGATGTTTCATGTAGTGATTTGGATCCCCATTCTTCATGCTAATTATCTTGTGCTTGTACCTTAAGTACCCAATCATAGCCTTCCTCTCAATGGAAACAAGTCCATATTTTAAAAGGAGGATAGGATAAGGTCTATTACACTTAATTTTAAAGTTATCTGTTATAATTTTCTTATAGGTTTGATCAATTATTCTCAAAGTCTCCCTGGATATATTATAGACCCAAGCGTCACAACCATATAGAAACACTAGGGTAACCATGACATAAAAAAATGGCGTTATTTTCTTCCAAAAACCAAAATTTTGCATCTTTACAATTGTTCTGAAGAACATAGTATGCTTTTGAACCTCTATTAATTATTTTCTCAACCCTACAGTTTCTTCCAAGTTGATATTATTGTATATTTTGTTTCATTTTAATGATCATTACTATATATATATATAAGAGTTAGTATAGAAACCTTATGCATTTTAAACAACTTATTAAGGTCAAAGGGGTATAATTCTAAAAGGAAAATATCATATTCATATAGAAGGAGGATTGTGACTAATATTGCTAGTGTCATCTTGGCACAACTTGCTTCCTCCCGACAATCCTCTAACTTACTAATATAAATGCCAAAAAATGGTAAGATAGATATGACAACCTTGGTTAACCCTTATATTACAATTGATTTTCTCTAACCATACCTTGTTATATCAAAACATAGAAATGACCCCCTCGAAAACCCTATCACTATAGTCATCAAGAAAAAAGGAACCCAACACTATATTATAGCCTCTTCCAAAGGTTATTTCTAGGAACTATGCCAAAAAAAATAAAAATCAACAAAACAACACATAAACTAATTAACTTTGTAGTTTCAACAATCCTCAATCATGATCCTAAGAGTAATTAGTTAGTATAAAGTTAAATGGTAACTTTGAAAAAATTATTTGTGCTAAACTAAAATAATTATGGATTCCAACCCTTGAGTTGGGGTATTGAAGATATAATTTTGCAAGTACGTTACGAGATGCATAGACTGCCAGTAAGTCAAGGATAAATATCGACATCCTCGGAGGTTATTACAACCTTTGCCACTTACATAATGAAAAAGGGAGGTTGTGAAAATCGTGATTTTATTAGCCTGTTGCCAAAACTAGTGAAGCAACGTGATTCCATAATGTATATTGTGGTTGATGAATTAACTAAGGAAACTCATTTTTTGTGTTTGATCTACAAATAAAGATATTGATATTGCAAAAAAAATTCAACAAAGAGATTTCAAATTACATGGAGCACACAAGGAAATTGTTTCCAAAGATAAAGTTTACTTACAATTTTTAGAATAGTGTCTTTCATTATTTAGGAATCAAGCTAAATTTTAGCAATATTGCATACCATCCACAAACATATTGTTGGGAAACTAAGACAATGAATGAAATAATTGAAGGTATGTTTTGCATGTGTTTAATGGAAAAATGTCTGTGGGAAGATTATTTACACTTTGTGAAGATTGAATACAATAATAAGCGTCATGCATAAATGGGAATGAGACCATTTGAGGATTTATACGGAATATGTATTAGTTTGGTGAGATGGGATAATCTGATGAACGTAATTGTACTTGGGACAAAATTTCTCAAGGAAATGGACTAAGAAATTGCTAATCTTAAACAAAATTTGAATCCACCCCATGATAGATATTAAAGTTATGCAGATAATAACAAAGTGTACATGGAATTTAGTGTTATTCATGAAGCAAGAGCTCATTAAAGCTTAGAAGTTGTATCAAACTAACACCTAGATATTGTGTGCCCTTTGAATTCATTTATAGGATAGGGACAACTACATATAGAAGGGTACTATTCTATACTATTTTTATTGATCACAATGTTTTTTATGCTTCCTTGATTAAGAAATATGTACATGATCCTAACCATCTGACTGATTGGAATGTAATCTAGGTGGAACTGGATGTAGATTTTTGAATAGATCGACTACACATCATCAAAATGAACGTAGCATTACTCTAGAATTGAGCCATCGAACAAGTGAAGGTACAATGGAAAAACTTTGGTTCCATTTAGGTTACATGGGAGTTGGAGGATGTGATGAAGGAAGCATACACATTTTTATAATCTTAGTATTGCACCAAGGTTAGTTCTATTCTAAGGGAGTGGGTAATGTAATGACCCCATTTCGACCCTTAGAAGGTATTGGATTAAACAAACTATGCACAAATTGTAAATGTGTGGCTATTGTGATGAGAGTAAAAAATGTAAAATAAATAAATGACATGTTAATAATAACATTGTAATTAAATTTTGTATTGAATCCTAGTGTAGAGATCAAATCTAAGGCCCTACTAGAGAATACATAGGCATATAGATGTTGAAAATCTATTTTCTAAGGGCCATATGATAGAGTAACATAATGCATTCTATGCTATGTAAAAACATAACATTATAATATAATGGTCCAAGATTGTTGTGGGGAGCATAAGGGGACTATGAGTCCATAAAAAGACAAGATGAAAAAGGAGTCCATGGGAAGAAAAAAATCCTTTATTTCCAAGTGTTAAGTACTCAAGAAACCACATCTACTTCTTTATGTGCCTTAAATGAAGCTCTTTATCAATTTTGACTTAGAGAGTAAAATCCTCAATGTATTAAAAGGTAGGTGAAGGAAAGTCCATTCAAACAAATAAGGTGCATGGAGAAGCACGATCATTTTGGTAAGATTTGAAACTATTTCATTCAATTCTTCTACCTCATGGTATTGCACTCATTCTCATTGTGATTATCATTTCTCTTATCATGCTTTCCATTCCCCTATGAAATTTTATTTAGGATCTATGTTCCAAATATAAAAAATCATCCTACATTATGAAAAAATGGTTGTTGTAGGTGATCATGGAGGTTGGTGTTGGGATCCAAATATATCACATTTTCTACTATATAAAACTTCCATTCACAAGTCATATTCCCATGTTTTTGATACATTCAATAGTCATTATCTCCTATTTTTCCAATAAATCATTCATTTGACATATGTTGTTAATTATTGTGGATTACTTTTCTTTTTAACGATTAAAGATGTTTTATTACAGTTTTATTGATGAAATTTTAATGATATATTTTCAATTAACATATTCTTCTTCCAACATAATTAACATTCCTGCACTGACAATCAAACTCAATTTTTTTAGGTTCTTGTATTAAGCATTATTGCACCAGAAATCAGGAATCCTGCACTAGAATTCTGGATTCCTGTACCATATTTTCGGATTCCTGCACCCAAATCCAAATTTTTAGGAAATCATATTTCCAAATGTCAAATAGCTTGGCTATGATTGTGGAGTTTGTTTGGAGTTCGTTTCTCACTTCTCATGTATAAATAGAGGTTTACGAAGGGATCGTATAGAAAAACAATTAGAATAGGACACTAATTTATTTTGTAACTCATACTCGAAAAGAAATGAGAATTGAAGCATTTTTTATCTGCTGCAAATAAACATAGTCTGAGTTCTTTTACCGAGGTGTGGATCAGATTAGGAGGGCCCCTTGATATGGTAACACTTTGGTTGTAAATATATGTTGATGTTGTGTTTCTATTTTGTGTGATATGTTTCTCTTTCTGCAATTTTAATTTTTGTGATTTATCTTATGGTTGTTGATTCATTTTACATATTGCAATTGAGCTTCGATTTGGATACTTGCACTCATTTTTCGTTCCCATAATCATACATTCTGGAACTAAAATTCATTCCCACACTGTAATGTGTTCTTGTACTGCATGTTCCTGCACTGCAATTTCATTCGTGCAATGTATTCTAGCATTGTGCATTTCTACACTATACATATTTCATCTCTGTCATCATTCCCACACTCTGTATTTCAACTCTGTCTTTGCTCCTTCACTCCATGCATTACACCACTTCATAAACCTCAAAACCATATTTGCATCCATGTCACAATTTCATTTACTTTGTTTGTTATAATTCCTTATATATATATATATATATATATATATAAGTTTGTTCATGTGTCTTTCTTATTGAGTTAGTTATTTGTTAAATAGTTTCTTTAGTTTAATTTATAATTTTGTTTATATTTAGTTTTATTTATAATTTTTTGTGCTTATAGTATTTTGTTTATAATTTTATTTTCTTTATAATTATGTTTTTTTTATAATTTTGTTTATAATGTGTTAAAATTAATTAGTTAATAGTTTCTAGTTATTATTTTATTGTTATTACATTTTGTTATTTTATATTTCTTTGTTTTGTTTTATATATATATATATATATATATATATATATATATATTCCAACACATTTCACTTTATATTAAATATTCTTATATTTATAATATATTGGTTTTTCTTAATATTTATAATTTTTTTGTTATTCTATTATCTCATGTATTTTATTAATATTTGTTGATTGTTTTATATTTTGTTATTCTTTGATAATTATATTTTGTTAATATTTATGTTGTGATTTCATTAATATTAGATGTGTTTTTATTCATTGTAATATACTAAAAGTAGCTTGCATGAAACCTTAATCACAAAGTTAACTTTGATAGAAATCTACATTACCTATCTTTCATTCATATTCTATTGATTCTTGTCTTCTTTTGCTTTTCCTTCTTATTTTTGGTATATTTTTTCGAAGACAATTCATTTGCATAGTTTAAAGTTAGATTTAATTTCTTTTTTGATAAATAGTATTTTTTAGCTAGTATTTTTAATTTCAATTTTCATATAGTTTCTTTTATTTTTGTGTTTAATTTCATTTATGTACTTTGGATTCCTGCACTTTAATTTTTCAATAGCTTCAATCACCAAAGGGAGATTAAAGCCTAACTCCTTAGATATGGCTTTACTGTAATAGGTTTCAACCTAAGGTGTTTGATTATTTCCATTTAATTGAGTTTTGCTTATTTCATTTATTGCATTAAAGTGTGTTTGTTAGCATTTAGATTAGTCAATTAAATTACGTTAGGTTAGTGTCTAGTCCAGCACATACTCTGCTTCCACCTTTAAATCTACATATGAAAATTTAATTTTGCATATTAGTTAACATATAATTTCACCAATAGTTCGAAAAATTATGAATCCATTACCCACTTGATAGTGTTGCTTATTGACTTCTTTGCAACCAATGCATTACTCTACTAGGATTTTCCATAAGGTGATCAATAGTGAACTCTTTCTTCCTACATTAGAGCACAAGCTAACGAGTGAATTCCCAAGGGGTTGTATTAGACAAGGGAAAGGTCTAAGCTATGTTGTGTATGGAAATGGGGAGATAATATCATGGTTTATCGGTCATTGGATGAGGTGCCTAGAGTCTATTGTAGTGATTGCATTCCCAATGTCATGAAAGAAATGGTTAGGGGGGCGCTCGCATGAAGTTGGTTCCACTTTTTAGTGCCACTTAAGAAATCGAAAACGCACTTCCAAAGTGTAAATCAATAACGCATATGCGTTATTGATGGTACGTTTGGAATAACCCGAGCCCAGACACATGGTTAAGGTTAGTAAGGAAGTATCGCATATGCTTCTGTAAAAGTTATATATCGCAAATGCGATATATCACATATGCGATATATATCGCAAGTTTTTTTACATGATCCCCAAAAAGCATATGCGATTTAGTGCTTACTAAATATGCAACTTGACTGATCAAATATTAAAATATTAAATATCAAATGCATGTCAAACTTGGACTTAAATATGTTAAACTTATATAACCTTACAATGGATCCCATACCAATGGCTAAGACCTCCAAACCTATCCTTGGACCATGGTAGTGTCTATGATGATGATGATCATGAATAGTATGACTATGACGACGATGATTATGAGGATGATGATGACTATGATGGTGATTATGATGATAATGAGGATGATGAGGATGATGACTATGATGATGAGGATGAGGATGAGGATGATAAGGAGGAGGAATAGGATGATGACTATCGTGATGATGACGAGGATGAGGGTGATGATGATGATGATCATCATCATCATGATAAGGATGATGATCATGATGACGATGATGATGAACAATGATGGTGATGATGATGATGACGATGACGATGATGATGAACAATGATGGTGATGATGAGGAGGAGGATGACTATGATGATGACGGCGATGACGATGACAATGATGATGATGATGATGATGATGGCGATGACGAGGAGGAGGATGATGATGATGATGAATACGACGATGATGAGGAACAATGATGAAGATGGTGATGACGACGATGATGATGATGGTGGTGGTGGTGATGATGATGAACAATGATGGTGATGATGAGGAGGAGGAGGATGACTATGATGATGATGACGATGATGACCATGATGATGATGATGAGAATGAGAGTGGTGATGGTTGATGATGATGATGAATAGGATGAGGAGGAGGAGGAGGAGGAATATGATGGTGATGATGATGATGATGATGAGGAGGATGAGGATGGCGATGATGATGATGATGAGGACGAGGATGATGATGGTGATGGTGATGATGACGATGAACAATGATGGTAGTGATGATGGTGATAATGAGGAGGAGGATGAGGACTATGATGATGAGGATGAGGATGAGGGTGATGATGACGATGATGATGATGACCATGATGATGACAATGAGGATGAAGGTGATGATGATAATGATGATGATGATGATGAGGATGATGATGACGAGGATGACGATGACGACGATGAACAATGATGATGATGAGGATGAGGTTAATGATGATGATGATGATGATGACGATGATGATGAACAATGATGGTGATGATGATGAGGAGGAGGATGATGACTATGATGATGATGATGAGGATGAGGATGAGGATGATGATGAGGATGAGGGTGATGATGATGATGATGATGATGATGATGAGGATGAGGGTGGTGATGATGATGATGATGATGACGACGATGATGATGAACAATGATGGTGATGAGGAGGAGGAGGATGATGACTATGATGACGATGATGAGGATGAGGGTGATGATGATGATGATGATGACCATGATGATGATGAGGATCATGATGGTGATGATGATGATGATGATGATGAACAATGATGGTGATGATGAGGAGGAGGAGGATGATGACTATGATGATGATGATGAGGATGAGGGTGATGATGATGATGACGATGACGATGACGAAGATGATGAACAATGATGGTGATGATGATGACGATGAGGATGACGGTGATGGTGATGAGGATGATGATCATGATCATGATCATGATAATGACGATGACGACGATGATGAACAATGATGGTGATGATGAGGAGGAGGAGGAGGAGGAGGATGATGATGATGACGACGATGATGAGGAACAATGATGATGATGATGATAGGTTTAGTTGAAACTTTGCTTTGATTTTATTTTCAAGTATTTGCAATGGAATGGTGATGATGAACAATGATGATGATGAGGAGGAGAATGGTGACAATGATTATGATGATAATGATAACTATGATGACGATGATGACGATGATGATGAACAATGATGGTGATGATGATGATCACGATGATGATGATCACGGTGAAGATGATGATGATGATGATGATGATCACGATGACTATGGCTATGATGATGATTATGATGATGATGACGATGATAGTAATGATATTTTTCCCGCTTACTATAAATACTAACTACTAAATCTTGAAAACCGTCAAAATCTTTAATACACATATAAACACTCATTACACTGATGGTCACACACTTGTTTGAATATTCCTAGTACTAGATAATATGTTCTATTCTATGGACTGTAAATTTACAGACATTGGTGAACAACCGTTAACCCCTCATATCTCTCCCGTCCCCCCTCATATATCTCCCATAACCATCCCTTCCTTCCCCTTATATTTCTCCTCCCTTCATCCCCCCCATATATGTCCCCTGCCCATCCCTCCCTCCCATGATTCCCTCTACACATTCCTCTCCCTCCTTTGACCTCCCCCCCCCCTTCCCCTTAACCAATGTAATGTTGGGCCATGAGCCACCCCATAGACCATCTGGATGGAATATTGGGAGTCTAAATGGTATTATAATGGGATAAGCATGCCATTACTCTATTTTACTCTCGTACCAAATTAGTTAAGCAAAAATGCATATGCATTATAGCTTATTGATATTGCATATGGGATATGCGTTATAGCTTATTGATATTGCATATGCGATATGATCAATATCAATAAGCTATAACGCATATACGTTATAACGCATATGCATTTTTTTTAAATTAAAAAAATCGACGGGAATAAGGTTTGGCATTGTGTTCGGAAATAGCTTCGGACTACCGAACCTATTGGCTAGGACAAATAAACCAGGGTTATTGCTTGTCTTTTAGAACTCTATCAATATGCTCAGTTTCGATGGCATGTTTTGCTATGACAGACACAATATTTTTTTATGAAAAATTAGAATATTGTAAAGTACGATCTTACGAATCTGAATATGTAATTTTTTCCTTCAAAACTATGTTTTATTTATTTATTATTATTTGTCTAAATGACACACGTCAATTTTTGAAAATAGATACATCGATTGTTTTTTATATAACTTTTGATTTCCATCACCATTTCCCAAGAAAAGTATATGGTGCACTAGACGAGAGCAAGCTCTACGATCTTATATATAGAAATCAAGAATTTCATTAATTTTTGCCCCTAAAGTGTTGCACCCACACATAACGTTTTCATTTCAAGCTTTTGTGACTTCAATAATTAAAATAATTCATGAAAAAATCTGAATAAATAGTGTTGCACTAGGCCCATATGTCATTTATATGTCTGCAAGATTTTATCCCAAATTGACATCATTTACCTCATATATTGCTGCACCCGCACAAACATATATGTTAAGATGTGCTGAAATTTTGAAAACCCAATTTCACGTAACTAATTTTATAATCATTTACACACATTTTGTCTGCATAAATGCTATATATTATGAAAGCTTATTCAATTACCTTTATTTTTTCTTTTTACTTCATCTTCAAATAAGTTAGAGAAGTACCCCTAATTGTCACCTAAAGCCAGAGTTTCCAGGTCTTTCCAGTATTATGTGGCATCTAAAGTGTCTTTAAAGGAGTTCATAATTGTGCAGCAGTACTAGGGTTGAAAGGAATGGGTAGGGTTGAGTGAGCTTAAAGCTTCTTGTTGATTTCTTTTCTCTAGTAAAATCATGGCCCAACTTGGGGCGGGGGAATTTTTATTATGCAACTAACTTCATGAACCATATTTCTTAAAAGACTAAGTGTTTAATCTCCATTTCTCATTTTTTTTAGTTTACTTCTATATTATCAATAAAATAATATGAATGAGAGAAAAAAACGTTTAAGAATGAATATGGGGATGTGTTTTCCATGATTTTAATTAATGTGTGTTGAATTATTCTACATTTTAATATTTAAATCAATCATGCATTCATAATATATTGGGCTTTATTTGAAGGGTATATTTATTTTTAAATGGTGAATCAAGATAGCTAATGCCTCAAAATTTTAATTGGGGTTCAAATAGGTACTTTTGGTTGTTTTGAAAGTAAGGATAGGCATGTCACAAAAAATACCTAACTCAAATAGTAAGATGAACATGTATATTGGAAAAAATCAACACAACATTCTGTTATCTAATATGGATGTACAAACTAAGGTGGGTGAGAGCCAAGAAAATATACTTATATAAAGCCCATATGATAATGGCTAAAGTATTAAAGGAGCAAGCATAAAGATGGAGGAAAAAAAAGTAAAATATTTATGGAAGAAATAAGAATGTAGAATAAAGGAAGAATGACCTTAGTTTCATTGAACAATATGATTCGAGACATAACATGCAAAATTATATAATATAATGAAAGACAAAAATGGAAAAATTATTATAGGTATAGATCATTTTTTAACTTTTTATCAATTAATTATTAATTATCGTTTTTCATGAAACAATATTGGTCAAATTGGTCAAATTATTAATTATCGTTTTTCATGAAACAATATTGGTCAAATTCTAACTATGATCATAAGAATTTATATTCTAATGAAAATTTATACTTAGATAATTTATTTTATTTTTTAACAAAAACGGTTATGATTTTATTGAAACTCAGCTAAGAAGCACTGAAGAAGAATACAATACTACATTCAAGACACCACTTCCTTCAGCCGGAGGCTTTCCGAGGACCTAGGGAGGGATGACACTACTAATAACCATGTTCACAGATAGATCATGCAGTCCCAAGGCTATGGACTTATTGGCTGCAGTGTCTGCCAAGCCATTCAGATTCCTAAGGATATGGAGAAAGCGAACACTTCTGAACAGTTTGATGTTGGATCTGATTCTCCTTATTAGTCTTGCTGTCCTGTTATTGTTGCACTTCTTTCTGATGTTCATAGCCTGAATGATAACCCTGGAATCCCAGAAGACCATTACCTCTTCCACTCTTTTATCCAGCAGCAGCTTTATTCCTTGCCAAAGCCCATAGGCTTCAGCGGTATTATTGGTTTCATGACCAATATTCCAG